>WEIU01023805.1:69591-112323 GCA_013389925.1 Aegithalos caudatus | reverse complement strand
GCTAAATAATGACAACAGGAAAAGAAATACAGAATAAGCCAGTGTCTATTCCCATGTATTTCTGCAATAAAACTAAGCACAGAAGCTAAGTAAAGGTAAACTAATGAGAAGAAACTAGGCTAAGCATCACATCTTCTAATTAAACTAATCAGCAGGTTGATACAGCTATATTAAAAACATCATCTAAACCACAAATTCTCTTCGAGTTCTCCTTACTAATACACAGACAAAATCATTGTTTAGTTATCAAACCCAAACAAACACATTTTTAAGGCAGTATTATCAGGATCCAACTTAAGCTCATAAAATTTATATAAGCTGTCTGAATCAGATTTTCCCTAAAACAACAACAGCAGGAAATATTACAAGTGCTGGCAACAAATATCAAAAGGGAGAAGCTTAATAAGCCCACTCCCCATATGTATTTCAGCCTATACTTCTGTAATTATGTTAAAAGCTGATATATAATTAAAGACTGAACACTGAAACTATACAATAGAAAGCAGTTCCTAAATTGCTTTATATGTTATTTAACTTCCTCAAGTTTCAGTTCGTTTCTGGTATAAGGAAAAAAAAGTATAAATTCCATAATGGGATACCAACAGACTATTACAGGTACCATTTAATGATCATTGCTTGAAACACTGACTTTATACCAACATTTAAACTAAAAATCATTAGATTAAAATGTCAGAAAATTCTGTTTCTCAACTACAATGTACAATGCTTTTTTTGGTACAGAAAAGGGAACTTCCACAGAGCCCAGTCTAAGGCCTTCAGAAAAAGGGTTACTGAAGGTAACACAATAGGTGTTATTCAAGTAACTTAAAATGCTGCTGAAGAAAACCCTCCAGTATTACCATAAATAGTGCAGCATAAAAACTAAAATAGAATCAATTAGATGTAGACCACTGAACAGAGGCCAAAAGACAGTAAATCTCAATACAGAACTTAATTTTCTGCCTGGTAAGAAGTCATCAGGTTTTAAAGTAACTAGCCTTGAGTTGAAACATGAATTTTAAACAATAAAATGCTGGTTTTCTTTTAATTTAAACAACCTGTTTTTCACAAATATAGATTAAAATTTGTCCTCCAAAATTTTTGTACTTAAATCGACAAGTACATCTTCTGCAGTCACTGAATTCCAAAAAGTAAATTAAGCCAGTGTTGGAGAGTCTGCTTGAATTATCTCAAAGCACAAAAATCAGTACTTTCAACAAGTAACAACGAGGCTGCACAAAATATAGAACCTTTCAAGTTTACAGGAAGATGAAGAAGATGAAAGTGTGAGAAAAGAATGTAAGCAAGAGTATGTATGAGAGTGAACAGAGAAGATTTATGACTATGGGACTGTGACTGTCAAAGTGTCACAGTGTATGTTCGGTCAAAAAGTCGGTGTGTGTTCTCTGTCAAAAAACTGCCTTTAGGTCAGAAAGGTGCAAGAAAAATTGCATATACATTGTCCTTACAAATAGCAGAACACAGAAAGGGCATCAAAGACACAGACAAGATGTAAAACCAAAACCAAATAAATTTTAAAACTATATCCATTTTACTGTCACACACATACCATAGCCACAATTCAAAGACGTACTGAATATCATATTCCTGAAGTAGTAAGAGCATTTACTACCAATTAGACAACAGATAGTCTAGTAAAGTATCAAATTACAGATTGCCAAAATATTTGCTGTGCCCACAGAACCATGCTTTTGCATTCACCCGTGTCCTCAGTTATGAATCTGCAACAATAAAAGTGTTACTACTTGTATTCTAAACCTAATTAAAATAATTTGCTGAAGGTGGTGATATGACTAGTCTCAGGGACATTAAGAGATTAGTGCCAAACAATGGAGAGTCTTCATATTTTTATTCACTTCCTAGCTTTTTCTTCAGCTCCAGTTCTTATTTAATAGTTTTTTTTATACAGAATAAAAAATCTAGCAGAAAAACAATTTTAAATGGTTTCCACTTTAGTTGCATAGTAAGAGTGGATTCCAAAGGCAGCATTCTGCTAGGAGACCAAAATCTTTCTTTTAAAAGGTACTATTGATGGAGCAAAACACAGTAAGAAGTGAAACATCTTCTACAGCTTCATAAATAGAAGAAAAAAAACCACATTTTTTTCTTTGTTAGGGAGGGGGAGGGGAAAAAAGCCCCATGACACTAATCCCTGGTACCTTAAGCACAATTACTTTACGTTTGTGTCAATCACTTGGGATGTGAGAAATAATCACTTTCTACAAAGAATACTGGTACAAAACCTGCTGCTATTCTTGGATATCTGCCGTTATTTTCTGGGAGCAAAAGAGATGGGAGGATGGTTTGAGTGAAGGATCAATCTGTCAGCTTCCAACAGATAGAAGGCAAGCTGGATTATTAAAAAGAAAAGAATCAACTCCATGCAATCAGTTGAACACACATATCAATTCAATAATTATTTTTAAAAGCTGTTTGTACAGTTACATCGATAGCTATTTAATAAGGAAAATTAATGTGTAATGCTAAACAATATGTCAAAGTTCAATCAATATTCCAAGGCAGCGAGGCTTCACTTAGATTTTGATCAAAAAGATGAAAGAGGCTGAAAAATTGGGGGGGGAAGGGGGGGAGGGGGAGAAAAATGCTCAAAAAGCAGCTTCAGTTAGCTCCACCTGCACATTCTCCAAAACACCTTGACTGCTCAGAAAGGGAAATAGAACATCTCCATTGAGCATAAAACTTCATCCTGAAGCCCATTTGGGATCCATTAATTATGCACACACTTGTGGGAAAGGAGCAAGTCTTACAAGTCCAATCAAGCAGGTGCGCTCTAAAGCCCCCTGCCACTGACAATACTGGACCCAACACAAAGCTGAGCACCTGGCCATTAAAAAACAGAAGAATCAAACCAAAGGCAAAATCACAGAGCCTGTGGTTCTGCTGTTATCATAGCAACTGCTTAATACCACAATTAAACATATGAGAGAACCTACCTATAAATAGCAATATGGAAGTTTTCATTTCCCAGACAGGTGGTATGTAGCTGGATAAAACTGTGTAAGCAGAAATGTAAAAGCCACAGAAGCCACCATGATCCTATACATAAGGCCAGCAGCTAAGGTATTCACCTAGAAAGCCAAAGCTTCAGGTTAACTGAATTTCCTGCACAGATCTGGTCATGCTCCCCCCCTTCACACATCTCGTCCTGGCCTGAGGAATCTTGCATCTCTAGCTGTAGTGCAGAGGGTTAGGACTGCTACATGTGATTGCAGGGCAGTCTTCAGGGCAGCAGGTAATACAGCCCAAAATGCTCAACTGCTAACGTAACCAAACTTGCACCTCTCAAGTCCAGGTATCCAAGGCTGTTGTTATGATCAGAGAATAAGCCTGTGAAGTTCAGCTGAAAGAAGGATCTTGGCACATAACAGAAGATGCTCAGTTTTGGCTTCTAATCTTCACACAGCTGTCCAATAAGGTTACATTTAGGTCCTGAAATCCAGGACAGAGACAAAAAATGAGCCCACAGGCTTTCCCTTATAGCCCTCTTGTTCAACATCTTGAGCACCGCTTCATTCCACTTGGCAAACCTACTCCCACTGATTTTCACTATTAATTTCCACTTATTCCACACTAAGCTCTGAACTTCAACTTTCCAAGACACAGCACCTAATCTGCTAAGGCACTGCCAAAGAGTCTGAAGGTACCTCCAGGGAGGCAAAGTAACCCCTCAGTACCACTGAGAATGAAAAATGATGTATTCTCACCACTCAGAGGTAGGCAGTGACTCCAGGCTAAGCTTTAGTTTAACTTTTCATTCCTGCAGGCAGGGCACCAGTCTCTTAGGCACAGCACAGCCACCCCCATGTCCATGTCCCTTTTTGCACCTAACCTACAGCAGCTAGAAACAAAGAACAAACCCCTCTAATCAGCAGAGAAGAGCAGAGAAAATAGGTGTCTCTTTAAAAAAAAAAATTACATAAATAATGGAAGTTTCATTTAGAAAAGAAAATGTGCAGTGCCTTCTCCTTCCCTCGCTCCTCTACCACCACTACTCCTGTTTATTCCTGTTTAGCAAACACTCCAAATCATGCTTAAATCAGTACCTCTTTCCAAGAAAGATGCTGAATGCTATTTGGGCACAAAGTTCTGAACTCTGCTGCTAGAGAAACCTTAAACCTCAAAACACTTGGCTTTAAAACCTTGAGGAGAACAAAGAAAAAAATCTAACCCCAGCACAGCCATTTTGAGACACTATGAGCTCTCTGCCATTTCTTCCTGTCTAGTCAATAAACCCAGCAAAACAGTTGCATGTTTTGCATTTGTTTTTTATGCAAAGGAGTGCAGACACATGCATACCTGTGCAATGTTTGTGAGAGATGGGACTACTGGAAGCAGAGCAAAGACAACACTCTCCCAGCCTGTTCCCACAGCAGCAATAACTGCACAGTCATAACCATGACAGCTGAGGAACCAGGCCAAGAAATGTTTGCTGTAAATACATTCTCACTATGCTGTTAGGCTTTTTTTTTTGCCTTTTTTTTTTTTTTCTTTAAATTCTCAAAGACATTTAAAATACATTTACTGCAAATGCTTCCAGTTCAGCATTAAGATGCTGGCTAATGTTTTTGCGTTTTTCTGGTTTCCTTAACACTTCTTTCTGATTGTCAATTCCCTTCAGCAACTATAATCCCTTTTCATATCAGCTGCTAATGCAAGCCAATAAAGCAACAGGGAGCTGTATGGATCCTGCTTCATTAAGGGAAGAAAGGCAAGAGAAGAGGTTCTGTAGCTTCAGCTGCAAACAAAAAGAAGCCCATATTCGTTCAGTCACACCCACCCCAAAACACACAGGAACATACAAGTCAAAGGATGACAATAGAAGTACTCTAACTGGGGGACAGAGGAGTGGAAAGAAAGACCTCTCTGTCATCTCCCACACTTCTGGCTACATTACATCTCTGCATCAACCGTCAGCTTCTGATCTCCAGGAAGTACCACCATTTCCTTTAAATATGTACCTACTGGTTGGGACTGGTTAAGGCAGTTCTCTCTGGACAGACAGGACCCTTTCAAGGTGATTATTAACATGAGCAAATTGGTGATGATTATACAAATTCCTGTAGCAGGCTTTTCTAAACATCAACAGCACAGCTGAACCATGGTGTTGAAATTGGTGTAGAAACTTCCATTTATTTAAGTCAGTTTTGAGGGTGAGGAAACTAATTTGTCCTAAATGTGACAAAAAGGAGTATAATAATTAAAAAAAAAAAAAATTTATGGTATGAATGGGTCATCTTATCTTGCCCTTAAAACAGATGGCTTAATTTCAGCAATAAAACAAGAGAATGAAACTTGGCCTTCCTTGATTTAAAGGAAAGCTTATTAAAGACTTAAAAAAAAATCTCACAAGCATTCAGAGTTATTGTTTACCATCTTGCAGCTGTAGATGCAGTCTTAGTAGCATATCTTAGTGCTGTTTTAGCACTGGCTAAACTTCAGTCACTATTTATTACTGAGTGTTGTTCCTCTTTTCAAAATACCTCCAATAGGAGACTTCTTTAAATAGAACAAATACATAATACCAATGAACTTCTGTTTAGAGATGAAATGTCCAGATCTTTTCATTCTCATACTGTAGACCACAAAAATAAACAAAGAAAAGTTTTCCAGCTCCTTAAAAATGCAACTGCTCCTATTGCTTTGAATAAATTTTTCCTTTTGCCAAAACTATAAGGTGGCAGACTTTAGCCTGAAGTAACATCTCCATGTCCACCTCAGGCCGAGGCATCTCAAAACAGAAGAAATATTTTTTTAATTGTGGAAAAGCTGGCAAATTTTCTACTGTAGTGACACTAAGCACGAGTACTGCATATTTTTGCAAATATGCAAAAAAACACATCTTTGTTGTTTATAATACAAGTATATACATATAGCAGCTTTGTTTCGTTCTATGAAATGTAAACTGTAAGTATCTGCTACTATCTGCCTCAATTACTTGGAGATAAATTGGATAAACACATGAATTTCATGAAACACATGTCAGTTTCGAAATTAGCAAGTACCCTAAGATGGATGGATATTTGCCAAAACACAAAACAGAAAAACAGTACTAATCTGCACTAAAGCATATATATTTCTTATACATATCTTCTATTGATATATGAATAAGTGTGCATAGACTCTTACATTTGCACTAGAACACAAAAAGACTACAAAAGGCTGAAAAAACAAAGAACTATTTATGCTTCTTAGCCCTTTTGCTAAAATTTTCCATTGTACCACCTCACTCCTCTGTCTTGAAAATCCAGTGCCATAATGCAAGTTAAATGCCTTCAATGTTCATCTCTTGATAGAGTTCCCATCCTAAACTAAAAAGTGTTAAAAATAAAATCCACACAAAAAAAATCATCTGGCTTCACAGCAGTGCTCCTTCTTCAGTTGCTCTTTACATTTACAATAAGGATAATTTTCAGCATTGATTCACTATTACTATTCTGGGCATCCTTTCAATTTGCTGAAAATATAGCCACAAAAAAATCCGAGCCATCAAATAGTTATTGTCTTTTTCCTGACCCAGTATGTGCCGTTCTCAGTTAATTCCCATTTCACTACTCCCTCCCATCCACTAATACTGTCTAATTTTGTACTGATAAGACAGTTTTTTGCCCACAATAATAATAAATTCATCTTTGACAAAAGTCCAAGTAAGTGACGAAACACAGCAAAAGGAATACTTCCTGCCAATTTGTTTACAAAATGGATCTAAAGAATGACATGATTTTGCTACCCTTAAAATCCAAGGTTTGCACCTATTATCTTAAGACACTGCCAAAGAGTGTGGAAATAATCCAGGAGGGGAAAATAATCTCTCAAATAGCACCACTGGGAATGATAAGTGATATATTCCAACCACCCCAGGTATGCAGTAGCTCCAGGCTAGGCTTTGGTTTAAATTTCCATTTCTGCAGGGAGGGCACCAACCACTGAGGCACTCCAATACTCAGTGCAGCAATACCAATGTCCCTTTTTGCATCTAACCTACAGCAGCTAGAAAGAAAAAATAGACCGCTGTATTAGTGGGGGGGAAAAAGTGTGGAAATTAGGTTTCTTCTGTAGTCCACATTATGAAATTTTCCATATAAATAAGTGCCACCAGCATTCCTGTTTAGAAAATACTTAAAAACATGGTAGCCTTCAATTAATATCTCCAGGATCGACTCCTGCACTCATTCCTGCTTGCCTTTTGTCTAAATAATCTGACATAAAAGACTTATTCTACTCAATTTTTAAAGATGACTTTTGCTACTATCTTTGAATTTTTTCCAGTTAGACTTTAAATTACTCAGGACTGACCCTGATGACAAGACTAAACAAAGAAACAAAATCAAAATACGCTTCTCCATGCACTACAGAGAATGACCAGATCTTAGTCTGAGTTTCATAGAGGGCTGCATCCTAGATAGTAAACTACTAAAGCTAATGCAAAAAAAATGCCAGAAGTCTTCTGCAAAACTTCTTTATGCCATCTCTACTCAGTTCTTAGTGCATGAGAGCACATCAATGCATGCTTCAAACCTCTCTTAGATCAAGGTACTTCTATAAACCAGTATGACAGAAAAACAAAAAATATATTTCTTCTATTTTTTTCATAGTTCATATTGAGGATGCTCATTCAAGAGATAAGGCCTATTTGTGTTTAACTTTCATATCTCCACTTCAGCACCTCTACAGTCTAGAGACAAATGCTACTGAGGAAAGGATGGTCTCAGTCATCATGCTGAAACAAGCTCATTTGACTGCAATACTTAATTGTATGACCCCCTTGCTTAGTGATTAGGGCAGTCATATTAGAGAGACACCTACATTCAGTTCAGGTTTTGACTAACTGCCCTAACCAATGATTTCTGATAGGCAGAACCATTTTCTTCTCTCTGAGCTTTAATGGAGTTACAGATGGACAGTCAAATAGGCAGTGGAATGCCAATTTTAGAGCTAATCCCAGATTCAGAGAACAACTTAGGTTTGAAGGACCTCAGGAGCCTCTGTCTGCACAAAGCAGAAACAACTTCGAGCAGGTTACTCAGATTCTTGCCCAGGTGAGTGCTTAATATCTTCCAAAAAAGGGTTTCAAGAATCTCTATTAGCAACCTGTTCTGACATGCAACTGCTTCAACTGTAAAAAACAAACCACCAACACCCCCTCACATTTCTTACTATATATTACAACGTACATTCATTACCTCTTGTGCTATTAATGTGCACGTCCACAAAGAATCTACTTTCATCTTCTGTGTGTGTATCCATTAGGTAGTTCCAGACAGCAGTTCATACCTGCCTTGAACTGTCTCCAAACAAAATAAACCCAGTTCCTCAGTGTCTCTTTGCATATAACATGCTTCACCCCCCCAGTACCACCCTGATGGCTCTCTGCTGGAGAATATGGAGGCAAGGTAGCACATACAATCAAAAGCTAAGCAATTACGTGTGTATCTGCAAAAGAGATGTAGGTTCTGAAGAATACCAGTCATGGTGAATTCCAGTGATACATTCACAGTGATCTCAGGCATTCTTAACAGGTATGTCATGTCATTCATATGCACAGACACTGAGAACTAGGAACACAAAAAGTATTGTGCTCAAAAGATAAAACATTTTATAGATTTTATAACTATAAAAAAGTATCAAAGAAAAAATGTTAGATTTATTTGGAAGTTGCAAATACTAGTCTTTGTATGTCTCTGCATCTCTCACAAAAAATGATAAGTCACTACAGTGCTGAACACTACACAAACACAGAACGAGATTTCCATAGTCCCAAAAATGTAAGGCAAAAGACAATACACGGTCACAAACAGAAGCCAAAGGACAACTCTTACAAAACCACATTAACCAATCAGGCAGCTGGCTCAGCATGTAGTACTTAACTACTTCAGTGACTATGTTCTTGTTGTTTATTGCTTCAAATCAATTACACAGTGTTCCCCTAATGTGGAAAGCTTTCCCCTCGTTTTTCCATTGTTCTGTTTATAATAAACGTACTTATACATACAGACACATGAGGCAAAGCAAAGCCAAAAGTTTACAGGCTGAACAATCTATGAGCTAATAACACAAGAGTGTTATGCACACACATACCAAACAAGATTGGACTCATGTCTACAGACACCATACACAGAACATTCTGCTGCCTTGAATGTGCACAGTACAACAGCCAATGGCAGCAGGGTAGCTATTTTACCACGTACAGATACATTTGCTCTCAATACCTTATCCATTTTTGTCTTCTCAAGTGCAGCGTTAACACAGAGCTGAATGAACCACACTGAAAGAAATTTTGGCCCCAGTCTATACCTGCAACCTCTCCAATGTAAATGGTGGAAAGGACAGTATCAATAACTACATACACACTTCCCAAACAGAAGCAACTGCATGTAGGAATTTCTTGCAGCAGGCCTCTTGTTAGAGGGTAGAACTGAGCCAAGGCACAGATTCCTTTATGACAACATTAAAAGGTTTATTCCTCCTTGCAGCTCAGCCATCCTGACTCCAACTATTCACTGACTCTGGCTGCAGCAAGTTCCTACTGGTAGGTTTCCCTTGCAGACTCTGACTGGTGGGTATTTCCTCCTAAAACTTGGCTGCATGTATCAGTTTGCAGACTCTGAATGCAGGCTTTTACTCAGCTAGACTGTGACTGCAGGTTCCAACAACAAATTCCAACTGCAGACCCAGACTGACCTCACAGCAGTGATTATCTCTGCCCAGGATCCTCCTTCTTCATGACTCTGTCATTCCCTCTTCCTCAAGGTTCCTCCTCCTTGATTCTTCCTCACCACTTCCTAACCCACTCCCTTTTATCACACTTGTCTTTATTGGATAGAGCTGTGACTCATCAGGGACAAGGCTGTACTCATTAATTAACATAGCTGTTACTTATCAGTGACAAGATCACCTGTATTCCCTTCTACAGGAATTTAGCAAGTAATGTTCCTCAAACAAAAATAGTATTGAACATCTGTAATCTTCTCTATAGAGATGAGTCACTTTGGACTGATCAGAAACCCAAAACAATATAGCCTCCATGGTACTCACTTGCAAAATTAAATACTATTTCTTTTTCCAAGTTACCTTAATCCCAAATCTTTAAACATCATTTTTTTACCGTTCTATTCTCTTTAAACATAATTTTTTACTGTTCTATTCACAGAACAGCTTTTATGGCAGGTTTCTCATATAGGCTCTTGAAATAACCCAGACCTCCCAACCCACAGTCTGCTCAGTATTTTAAGGACTATTCATCTGTCATATATCTTCCCTTTTCCCTATAACATGTGTACTGGTTCTGGCTGCAGTAGAGTTAATTTTCTTCACAGTGACAGCATGATATACTCTACAACTACCTATGTATGATAACTGAGCATCACAGAATTATATAAAAAAGGTCCATGTACATATACATACATTCACACACTCCACTATATAATTACTACCATCACTACCTCTGGCAGGTGCTGGTTTTGAAAGGAAGCACACACAGTCCTCATTGCTAGCTAAATTCTCGAAGTTATGTTCAGATGAAATAATCACAAACTGACTTCAAATTTTTTCAAAGGATAAGGCTGAAATCTATATACTACAGCCCTATTCAGCTCTGGAGTACTAATAACATAACTTTGACCATTCTTCTGCCTAATTTATGGCTTCCAACATGAATTTACAGAGGATAAGCCTGTCCAAGCATCAAAGCACAAGGCCCCACTTGCTTTCGCTGATGTGCAATGGCTCTACATTGAAAGTCTTATTTGCTTTCTCCTAACTTCCCTGTATTTTTCCATTCTAATTATATCCTCCCAGTGAAACTTTGGGTTTTGAAAAATTTTCTTTCAATACATACCTTGACTAAAACAGAAGCTAAAGTGGTGCTAAAATAAGCAGGAAGAAAGAGTTGGAAGAATTCAAATTTGATGATAAGTACATTTTAGGGACTCCTTAGAATTAAGCCATTGCAGAAAAAAGTTCATCATCTTGCTGGGAACATGGCTTCATCCTTATCAAAAACATCAAAGGAACCTTTAGGATTCACCAACAGCAGCACTGAGGCTCTGCTTTATAGCCATAATATACCAAAGATGCAAAAATTATTCTGGATACTCTTGAAAACTATGATAAGGAAGAAATACAAGAGTCCTGCCTCTTAAGATCTGACTAGCCTGCAAAAACAGGTTAAAATGTTACGTCAGGGGAGGAAATCCTATTAAGGCTGTTAATCAACCTGAGACTCATGCCTTGAAAAAGAGCAGATTTCTAGGCTAGTTTCAAGGGGACTGTTTACACAAAACAGAACTGCTGGTACAGAGGTGATGTAACTTTATCCATTGATAGCACAAAGATACAAGAAGAATACTACATAGTAAATATGCACTTGCATTTTATCTGTAGCCACACTTTTATCTGATTTTTTTTAAAAGAGAAGTAGAGTTGTATGCAGAATATTTATTTTTTTTCCTTCTCTGCTGATAGTTCAGCTAGGTAACACACATAGAATAAGATAGTGAGTTGAAGACCAGAGAAACCTACACTTGCTATCGTTAATATGAAAAGTTTTACTGATTACTCCCTGAACAGGAAACCCCCTCCCATTGGTATTGCTTCTATGACTACAGCAGATAGTAAATTGGCAGCCAGCACAGTGCCACTACCTTTCCCAGAGTCTTTTGGCAGAATAATTGCCACAACGTATTTCAAGACATACAGCAGGTTTGTATCTGCACACTTCTAACTGATCCTTTGCCACTCATCTGCCGAGAAGTCCTAAGAAAGAAAAGAGAATGAAAACTTGCCATAAGAGTGTTTGGGACAGTGGTAATGGTATTTGAAATCCCTGTTGAAAAAGCAGTTCAAATCAGAAAGTGAGTTCTGCTTTCCCTGTTTTGTTTTTTTAATAATCTCTGTATGTCTAAGGTTCTTAGCTACCTACTTAAAACTTATTTCAACAGCTCTTCAGACACATTACTGTTCAAGTACAGGCTTTAGGCAACTCAGAAAATTTCGTACCTTTACTGCACTTAGCCTAAAGGTTAATCATAAGTCACTCCCACACAAAATACACCAAGATGACGAGTTTTGAGGTCTCTCAAGTGAAGTGAAAACAGCATAGAAAAAGCCCAGTGGTATGGATGACATTGGAGAGCTATTAAAGTTTCCTTACCTGGACTTTAATTATACCTTTAGAGAAAAGGGTGATCTTTTAAAACTTGTATTATACTACCATCTCACCTACAGGCAAGCAAGTTTCAAGAGAAGTGTTGACAGAGGTGAAAGACTTTTTATATGAACATAACTCTGACAGGGAAATAAGAGTTAAAACCCAGACTACGTGATAGAGCACCCTGAAGTGTAAATGGGCCTACAGTACATCTTATGTTAAAGAAGTCACTTCTCAGCCACAACAAAATTTGGGGCAATTTCAAGACATATAAACTAGAGATATATTTAACAGAAAGAGTTATGAATATGTTTATAAAGATCAAATATTCCATTACTGTTTGCAATTCACTTTTGCTACAGGTGAAAAATAACTTCCTTCTGTATTTCTTGTTCTTTCAATAGCTTAAAATGATCACTTTCATTCTTTTCTATTGACCAATTCTTTCATTATGGAATCAATATGCTATATATCTTCATCTATATACTAATTTGATATACATACATCAATATATAGGTAATATAATAAAGTATCCTAAAGTGTTACTTTGGTATTAAAAGGCATATTTTTATCCAATTCTGCTAAAGGCGAAAAAAACGATGTGCTGCAGAACACCATCTTTGCTCATGAGATATGCATTACCAGAGAAACACCAAGCACTCACTACTTCACTCTTATTGCCTATTATCAAACTATTCAACAAACCTGTATTACAAAGAGTGAGATCACATGCAGTAAGTACATACAAAAAGCATTACATGTATATTTAACAACATAAGAATTCCATAAATTTTTCAAAGTTCCAAGTGTAAGAGAAGCATTTAAACACTCGTTACAGGCACACATACTTATGAGTCAACATGTCCTCATTACAGAATTTGGAAAGTAAGCCATTCAAATGCTTTACTGCAGTATCTGAAGCATGATACACTGCAGAAAACATATTTTTTCATAGAGAAAAAAAGAAAACACATCCAAGATTATTCAGAGTGAATGCATAGTCTTGGTGCTATCAAACAAAAAACCTCTCCACCATCTAACAGTAAACACAAATATGAAACACCACCAGTGCTTTTAGGGCAAAAGTCTGGGAACATCTATGTTTTCTATCAGGCTGAATGAATAATTTTAAGAACTCAGTATTTTATCAGCTTGTCTGAATGCTCAGGGACTTCCTACATTATACTACAAATCTAGATTAGAGAGCTAATTTAAATGGTTTCTATGCAGCTAATGAGATAAGCTGTTTCTTAAGAATACGGTTTTAGAAAGTTAAATACAAGCAGAAGTATTTCACTCTTGCAAGCAATTTTATCCCGTTAAACAAGAAGTAATAGCTAAGACCAACCAGAACAGATCAAGAGAGAACAAAAAAAATTTTGGAGTCCCCAACAAATCACAAAACTTTCTAATACAAAATAGAATTATATCATCTTTAAAAGGACTGTCACAGGCTGTGGTTCTCTCTTGTTTAACCTCTCCAAGGTTAAACTATTGGTCCTACAGTTAACCAACCCTTGAGACTGGCTGGTAAGTGCACAAGGGAGATTACAATTTTTAAAAAAAAAATAGCACATCTCAGTCTGGAAAACACATTCTTTCCTTTCTTAAAGCCACCTGGACGTCAGACAGACCCACTGATTCTCCCTGGGATCCGTGAGCTTCTCTTCAAAGGAAGAGACGCCAACTTTTTCCAGCTCAGACTTAAGACTATCCTGGTCATTATGCAGAAGCAAAATGCATGAGGGCAGGAGAAACTTAGCCGTAAAGCCTTCCTCTTTCACAGCTTAGGTTTCACTGCCAGGGAAATCCGTGATGCCCTGAGCATTAATGGACTTGTCTTGTTCCCACAGCATGGCTGGCCAGCATGTAACTGCACTGGTTGCTAGGGAGCAGCGAGCTCATTACACAGCATCACCCACACCCTGCACAAGGATGCTGGCACACGCTTCCCATCTGGGACACCACTGACTGAGGAACAGCACTGCAGTGCCTGCCAGCCTCCAGTCTCCCAGGGCAGAGCATGCCAATACAGCAGGTGCTAACTTGAGTTCTACCTTCAAGGTTTTACGTTCCAGTTTCCTGAGCCAGCCAGCACAACGCAGCACACAAAGAGGTCAGAATGGTCTCCAAAGATATTGGCGTGGATACCCCTTAATTTTAAAGATCAATTCTAGACAAAGATATTCTTCCTGAAATTTTGGCAGATGCGTGGGTTTTGTGACCAGAGCAGTAAGTGCCACTACCCTAAAATCTGTGTTAAAGGAGATTACAGTACAAATGGAAAAACACTGAAAGAAATCATTCTTTTCAATTGTTAAAGGAGCACAATATTTGGAAGCATTTAAAGAAGACATGCAGAAACCTTGTGATCTCCAGGCTGTATACAGTGGATCCCTAGAATGAATGTCATCTCTGAACAATCTGGGTCACTTCAAAGTCTAAACATACAACCTTAATGCATTCTTTTCAGGTGTTTGTCTTATTAACACTTCACAGATCTCTTCACAATAAAAGAAAAAGAAATCTGCCACAGAATAAAGAAGTCATCCTACATCTACATACCAGAAAATTTATTAACTATCTATCTGCATTACACAGAGATTGTAGCTAATGATTTTCCTGTACCTGTCACATCAAATGCCATCCAAGAATCCTTAGTGCTAGTGAATTAACAAGCACATAAGGGAATACAGCTGTAGATATGCATAAATACCTATACATTCAAATCCTTAGGTAACTTCAAAATGCCTTTTTTTAACAACTGCATAAAGAAACATGAAAAGGAATGAGAAGGAAGACAAATTGAGGTAATTCACTCAAAAGCATTGAACAACAGCTCTGTTTGATAGGGATAAGTAAATACGTAAGTATCAACTTTACCCTTTACATGAATTTAACAAGACAACACAAAAATCCTCACCACTAATACATGAAATAATGTCATGGACACTCATGTATCAGTTAAATGCATTTTAAAATAACTGATGACTTTGAAGCACAAATACATAACTAAGCCTTACCTGTCTCAACAATTTTTCAACAGCTGACATGACCATCAGCCCTCTCCACACCACCGGGGCAGTCTCTTCTATCAGGAAACCCATAGACATGCTGAAACAACAAAGCAAACACTTGAGCTTCACAGCACAATACCAAGTACATCTGAAAAGAAGTTGGATTTAAATAAAAACATATGCTCACCATGCGATTCCATAGTTCTTAAGGGGCCTCATTAGATTTTCTAAAACAAAAGCAAACAAGGGGTTTTTTTGGAGGGGAGATAGTTTTAGGGTATTTTGGTGGTTTTTTTCCTAAGAAATGTGCTTACCCATTTTTTCATATCTTAAGAACAATTCTCCTTCCCTATTTTAAACAGCTATTTTTCAGCCCCTCATCTCTTCATACATTTACCTATTCTGCCCAAGAATCTGACTCCACTTTTTCTTAGGTTGTTACATTTTACCAATACCACTCATCTTTTGCCAGAATAACAATGTATTTGCCTATAATGTAATATCACTTTTCCCTGCCAAAATCAATCTATTTTTATGAAATCCCTGTGCTGGAAGGCATAGATTCCCTATCAGGAATCACTAAAAGCTGAGTCATTTATATTGGAACAAAACCAAAGTCATGCAACATGGTGGGATTTTAATTGTTTTTCTTTAATCTATTCTTTTCACTAATCTCATGAATCAGGAGAGTATTCCCATTAACATACCAGAGTTTTGAGGAATTTGTCTCCTTCTGTTAAATCTGCTACAGAAACCTTAGAGTAGAGATACCAAATAAAGCCATCTCTATACTATCCATTGTCAACAGCCCCAGGTAATTAGTCCCAGATTTCTCCATGTTGATAGAAATCTGCAGGACTTCTAGAATTTCTGTAGGAACAAAAGATGCTTATTTGAATATTGCTGAGGTATTGTCCTTGTCATGCTTGTTATTTCTATGCCCTCCAGTGTCAAGAATAAAAGACAGGGGGGAATATTGTAACTGTTCTGCTGGCAAAAGGGCTATGCAAGCAGAAAGCAAACAAAACAATCAAAAATAAGGCATTCAAAACAAAAATCTTGCAAAAGCCAAAACTCTTTGTGATTTCTACCATCTAAATCCATATCTTGTCTCAAAATGGCACACACACACACACACACAAAAGAACAAATTGAGTTTTATTTGGTCTAGCTGACATAATGGAGTAAAATACACAGGCAGGGACCAGCAGAAAATAGGAAGAATATTTTAAGCAATATAAAACATACTGTAATATAGATTTTGACAGAAATCCTTGATGCACCCGAAGTAAAATACATAAAGAGAGTAAATCAAAAGCAATGTGAATAAAATAAAAACAGTGCATTCAAAGCTGAACTCCAAATTCAGACAAAATAACAACCATGAGCATACAAATTAAACAGCCAAACTCTACAGATGAAAGCTTTCAAGCAATCAAGTAAGTGAGCATTCAAGGCATGTAATTTTGTAGAAATATGGTAGAGAATAAATTGGATGTTTTGGTTTACAAATCAAAAATAACAAAACAGGAAGATAAACAAATCACTTGTATGACTATTGCATTCAGGAATGTGTTGGGAGCTATTACTGAAAAAGAGATTGCCTTGGACTGATACACTGTAGCAGTGGATACAGCTCTTCTTTACTTGTGCAGGTCTTCAGTGTTTGAGTCAGGGCTTACTTTGGTGGCATTATACTGTCTAACCACATTTCTAACAATCATGGTCTTACTTCTCCCCCTGCAGCAAGACTGTTTAGTTATGGAGAGGTTGATGACATTGGAACTACAGCCTAGAGCCATCTATAGGCACTGCTTTGGTGTCCTTGTAAACAAGATGGACACCACTAAAAGTTAAAATACTGTTGGAAGTATTGAGAGAAATAACTACACATTTACCCAAGAGAGAGGTTAAAAAAAAATAGGAAAAAAGTATTTCCAAGAGTCACTGCAGACTCCAGGTTTCCTTCATGTTTTTATCATGAAACAGGGACAACAGAACAAACCAAAAATGGGAGGCCAAGCTTTGACTGCCAATCATGAGGCTCAGGAACTGGAGAGTAAGATGAATGGAAAAGATGCATTATTCTACACTATGTCAGTCAAACATAGACATCTCAACATCCACTACCTGCACTGACAATTTCTTCTGCACAGAGAACAGGTACACAGACTGAGCTCACACCCCTTCCAACATCTCCCTCTCCTTCAGAAAACAGGAGAGCTGCTGGGAGTAGACAAACGCCTACAGAGCATCAACAGGGGCCTCTGATTTTAAAAATATATGCATGGTTTATTTCTCAACAGCAGAGTTTTCTTTTATTGAAAACTGCATCTTATTTTCTTTGGTTAACAACAAGGACTATAAAATGCTCTGAGCAGCAAGATTTTATCAAATTTATACAATGCACAGGAACAATTCACAACTTGCTGTATTCTGGCTATAATGCTCTTCACATTTTCAAAGTAATACAAAATATTGCAGAGCTCCCCACTGTTTGCCTACTGCTAAAAATCATTCTTAAGAATAATCTCAAATTCAAAGTGCTTCAGTGGGCATTGGTAATCACCCTTGTCTCATCAAAAGCAACAGGCTTTCCTTCACTTTCGCCATGGGTCTCTTGAAGACTTTCTAGAACATAACAAAGATGATTTAGCTTAATGAGATCTCAGTAACATCTCTAATTCCCACTGGTCTCAGAATACGCTTTTCTGTTATCAGAAGCCTACCATAGAGCTCCAAAAATTCAACACACAACAAAACAGGTTTCTTAAAATCACACACAGCAATACCATACCACCTATGCCAAGATATAAATAAAAGAACCTAGTTTGCAACTTCCAGTAGGCTTGATGGCCTAAAGTCAAAGACTGCTATGTTTTCTCTGAACATACAAAATCCAATCAGCAAGATCAACATAGCATGAACAACATGTCAGTAAATGCCTTTTCTGATAGAATACAAGTAGGGCTCTAGAAAAGGCAGACGTGCAAACTCATGACAGCATTACAGCAGACGGCTGATTAAAAGAGTTCTGGGACTGGTCTGAAGATTGAATTGTTACACAGGGAAGAGTAACATTGATGTAATGAAGATGGATCTTCATTACATCACTGAACAAACATTTTGTAATTATTTTTAACTAAGCTTTTTCTCCCCAAACAAGTCAAGCCTTGCAAACAGACTATCCTAACAAGGTACATGAGTTACTCTACTTTTTCCCTAAAAAGACTGACATAGCTGTTCAATAATGGCCAGGGTAACAGGGGCAGTACAGTACAGAAGGAGTGTACAGAACTACATACATATACATAAATGTGGTTTTGGCTGGGATACAGCTACATTTCTTCTTCACAGTAGCTTGTATGGTGATGTGTTTTGGATTTGTGAAGAAAACAGTGTCAAAAACTGTTCTGCTTCTCACATCACAAGGGGTACACAAGAAACTGGGAGGGGATACAGCCTGAACATATGACCACAACTGAGACCAAAGGGATAGCCAATACCATATGGCCTCATGCTCAGCATATAAAGCTGGGGAGACAAAAAAGAAATGGAAGCACATTCAGCATTATGGTGTTTGTCTTCCCAAATAAGAGTTGGACATGATGGAGCCCAGGATAAAGCCAAAATGAGCCATTCCAACCCTTGGTTTAATTTTTGGAAGTGGTCTGTTGAGCGATATGTTAGTGCAAGCAGAAGTTTACATTCAGTCTTACCCCATCAGGTAAGTAAAGACTGTTATTCCAGAAGATTAGGATGCTACAATACACCTCCTTAGAAGTCATTACGCTGTTCAAGAAAATGTAGCTTATAATTATTAAACATTAATGCAGTGGATCATGCAACACCCTAGCAAATGTATTTTGAGCTCACTGGTTCAGCAAGCACAAATGCAGAAAAGTTGCTCTGAGTTTTCAAGTATCTGAACTAAGGAGAAAATTGGGGCTTTTTGTCATTTCGAAGATGGACAGAAGGAAGAATGGACAGAGACACTGGACAGGAAGAGTAAAAAAACTGGTTGGGCCTTACTTGTGTAAACACAGATGTCTCCTGCCACTCTGGATACCTTAGGGAGCTGAGATTTGTACAGGGCTAGCAGATTTGACAGAGGACACAGGGAGAGATGTATCTTCTGAAGGGGCATCTAGAAGCCTGACACCATACTCCAGCCATGTTTTAAGTAGCACTGGTTTCCTAAGCAAAGGCAAGTGAATTCCACCCACAGAATGGTAAAGAGGAACAAAATGCCGCAGAGGGGAGGGGAATGCACAGCAACACAGCACCAAGGTACCTTGAAATAAATCAGTGACACCGATCTATGAAAGAGGGGAAAGGATGTTGTCACCAAAAGGTTAGTCAAAGTCATAAAATTTAAATCCTTGCTTTAACTGTAATCATTGTTTTAACCGCTTATGCCAGAAGCCTAGAATATTCTACGGCAAGTGACAGACTAATTGACACTTCAGGCTTGATTTCACAGTGTTGGAAGTTTATTTGCAGGATTGCCCCAGAAATACTACAATTTGTATTTTAAGCTTCAAGAGCTCCATACAAGGAAGGCTGTGATTGCCCATTACATCCTGCACTAATAGTATTATCTAACCAAGAAGACATCCCAAATACTTAACCTAAGCAAACTAATGATGAGACCTAAAGAGCATAATTCCATGCTCACCATTCAATTTCAAGAAATATATGCATAATGAAATGCAACTTTTCCCAAGAGATTTGATTTTCGTATTTAGAGGGTCTACCAGTCCCATTACCTGAGAAGGTTTTACAGTTTTTTTTCCTCCCAACAGACTGCAGAGGAAACAAAGCTCTGTAAAAGGTTTGTCATTAACAGAACAGTTTTGCAGATATGACTTCATCAGTCCTACCTAAAAGCAAGAGAACTAATTGCCTGCTGGAAGACTGTAGTTCAAAAGCAAGTCTGGCACAAATAAAGAGCACAGTGATTTAGAAACATCTTTGAACATTTAGAACATTTTAAAGCAGCAATGACTTGTTAAGGTTTAAAATACAGGACCAATTTTAAGTATCATGCCATTACCTTTCCATCACAAATGTCTTCCTTACAATCGCTAAAATAACCCACATTTTGAAATGCCCTCAGATCCCCAAGGATCCAACAGTTTTATTTATAGTGGATCAAAAGCTTTATTAGACTAATTTAGGCAGGTTCTTTCAGTTCATTATACCCACAAGGAATGAAACAGACTAACCCCACATTCAGTTTAAGGCATCTGTCCTGACACACAAAAACCTCTGGGAAAGCTCATGTCATTTGAAGCACTGACTTGCTGCTGTGACAGGGGACTGTCCTGGTCAGTCACATAGCAGGGCACCAGACAGCAGAGCAGGGAGCAGCAGGAACCCCAGGGGCAGAGATGCACTACACATCAGCTTTAATTTAGGACCCAACTTGAAAAAAACATTCCAGTTAACTAGACTTTCATTGCTTTCAAAGCAAAACTGCAGAACTCGATGCATTTGTGTCAATTCAGCCTTTTGAGGTTCAATGTTGTAATCAAGACATCACCCCCCCCCCCCCCCAAAAAAAAGGAAATTTAGGTGAAAACACAGGAGAAAAAAGCCTGTTCAAAGATTATGCCTAATTGTGCTGATTTTGGCCAAAATAGAGTTATTCTTTTCATAGTAGCTGGTATGGGGCTGTGTTTTGGATTTCTGACTAAAACAGTGTTAATAACAGAGGGATGTTTTTGTTATTGCTAAGCAGTGCTTACACGGTCCAAGTCTTTTCTGCTTGTCACCCCACCAGCAAAGCAGGCTGGGGGGGCACAAGGAACTGGGAGGGGACACAATCAGAACAGCTGATCCCAACTTACAAACGGGATATCCCACACCATATGGCATCACACTCCACATATAAATGATTAGGACCATCAGCTAAAGAAAATGAAAGAGATGCTAGCTTTCAAACTCTTATTGTCACTTTTGGCCTCTGGGCTCTATAGGGAAAGGATTAAACCACTTTTTTTCCTGTTTTTGATCTATTCTGCTTCATTTCTCTATTACAAGATGTCACTCCATTGTACTGCAGAGGAGAAGGAAAGAGAGAATACAGCAAGAAGTCCACAGAGAAGAAAAGCACGAAAGTGAAATCGCAAGGTAAAAAAATTCAGAAAATTCACAATTAGTTACAGTCCAATTTTTCTTCTAGCAGAGAAATGGAAACATTTATTCTTCTGAAAGAAGCAAAAAGGTAGATGTGTTCAATCTAAAAAAGCATGATTAATTTCTTTTGTTTATGTATGTATAATGAAAAGACTATCTATCATGTTCCTAAAACAAAGCCATTTCGCAATTTAATTCCAGTTTTTATACCAGTTGAACCAAAAATTCATTTGTATCTCTAGGAGTAAACTTTCTAATATTGTAAATATCTGCTAGCCACAATTCAAATAAAACCATTTGGAATTACAGCACTGCAGGATTAACAACATAAAGAGTAATACAAATCTGCCTTCAAGTACTTCAAATGTATTATTTCAGGTTACAGCGCTTCAATAATTTTTGCTGGAATGGCATTTCGTAAAATTTGATTTGCCATTTATCCAAAAATGACTGCTCTCAGTAAGAGGCTTTAATTACTACACTATACTTCTCATCTTACACTTTTTGCAGTTGTATGAATTTATACATAATGAAGAAGAAAAATTTAATAAATTAATTCCCTAGAGGTAATTTCCTTTTAAACAGCAGCTAACAAGTGTATGCCTATAAATAATTCCTTGCAGAATTGTGTATCCTCCATCTCCTTTCCCCTCCAGCATTTTGATTTTTTTCCACAAGTGAACTCAACAGTAAGTGGACTAATCCACCTTGAGGTTTATTGTTACAGGTTTGAGGGCAGTAGTCAAGGTTCAGAATAAAATATTAAACATTTAACTAATCTTCTCATTTTCAACTACTTGACCGTATTTGAAAAAGCCTCCAAAATATAAACCACAACTAATTACCACATTCTCAGTTGTTATTTTGTCACATGTAAGACACATGGAACTACTGTACTTCTGCCATCCAGATAAACTGGTGTATGACATAACCAAAAGTAAAACACGGAGTTTCAGTTCAGGCTACTTTCAAAATAGAATAAATAAAAGATATAATTAGACTATACACAATCTAAAAATCACTTGCTCACCAATGAAGAGCTAGTGTCAGAAGCAACTTTTTTTTTAAGAATCAAATTGAGGGGTTTTTTTTTAATTAATCATGATGCAGTTCCATTGATAAAGCATGATAAACACAACATGAAACTTCAAGGCTTAACTTTAAAGTTAAAACCTTAGCAAAGAAAAATAAATTTCTTCATAGTTACCAAAATAACTATGCTACCTACATAACATTTTGTCTATTTCACTACTCCAAGTTTTCTATTTACAAACCTCAAATGAATGCACCACAATCCCTTAATATTACTCCAGCAGACATCTTTAAACAGAGAACTATTTTAAATTTTCACAATCTGTTATGAGAGTCTGCTATCACAGTCTTAAGATACGTAAATGTATCCCAGTGAAAAAAATTCAGGTGTCCATTTCTAGAGTTCTTGCAATTTTATTCGATTCAGTGGGGAAGCCCCAAACACTATTAGCTTTCTCTAAGAAATTACATTTAATTTTAAATTGTGAAAGCAGATGCCTACTACTGATCTTTTGGGTACACTACTTTATTACGAAATGAAAGACACAGAAGCTGTTATAAAACAGCAACAAAGCTTTGAAATGCTACTAAGAGTAGAGTCACCCATCATTAAGATTTACCCACCAAAACCTTCATAAACTAAATAAAGAAATTTTATCCATCTGACAAAATGGCAAATGTTTTTGGCAATATAATAGCTTTTACTCTCTGCCATCTAGTTTAAATGGCAGATTTAAAAGGAAAAGAAATGAAACCATGCGATTAATTAAGCCAGAAAACTGCTTTTAAAGTAAATTACTTGGGGAAAGAATAGAAGTAATGCTTTTGTAACTTATGCTATTAGCATTGCCCTGCATATATATTGTAGCTGATGTTAATATTAATTCCATAGTTAGATAATCCTCCATTAGCTAATTAAATTCACTGGTGAACTTATTAACCAATATTTCCCTGTCCATTTAGTTGAAGTATTTTGAATGACAGCCTATTAAATGTTAGCAGACTTTTCAACGTTCTACAGTTTGCAAGATTAAATTAACGTAGTATCTTCCATTTATACAGACTCCTCACTAAGATTTCCTAATTCATTCTAAATGCTTAAATTATAGCATAGCCATAATAATTTCTACTCAGAAGTAATAACTGCTGCATGGACTTATTTTGTATGGTACTAATCCCTTTTCATGTGAGAAAAGAAACAGAAATCAAAGATTGCTGAAGTGCTCAGAACCTCCCAGGATTACTCTACAGGTTCATTTTCAAATCCATGTCTCACACTGAAGAAAGCATTAGACTTGAAATATTTTTTTGATTGCTATGTTATGAAAAATCTTTGACTTATTGTTATATAGATATAGTTTATACACTTCTGACAACTGCCTCAGATCTCAGTTACTGAGAACTGCCTCTCTCTAGTTGCTATGCAGTACTCTTCAGAGCTTGTTTTACTCTTGAAAATAGAGTAAGAAAGAAAACATTATACCTCATTATACCAAAATACATGACATACATGTTTCTATATAGATATTTTATATATACCTATATATACACAAACCTGAGTGATCACTCTTTGTAAGCTTACCCATCTGTCACTCATTAAATTAATCTTGGATTAAACTTTAAAGTTTCCTATGTCTTTCCTATTTTTCAATTAAACCATTGTTGAGACTACTTCTCTTGCTGTTACTCTTCAGTTTCATCAACTCAAGAGTTAAAAATACACATAGTGAACAGAATCCCTGAAATACAAATTCTATCTTATTCATATCAAATTACTATGCCTTTCTCAGCAGACTTGTATCATCTGTCAAGCTTTTGAAATACACAAAATCATTTTTCTGTCTGTTAAAAAAAAGGTATGTAGTTTAAGTCCTCATATTTACTTGTGCATTCCACACAGAACTAGAAAATATATTTCAGTGATCAAAACGTTAGTGCTTACAAGACGATAGCAGCAGTTTCAGTTCAGGGAAATCTTCCAGTTTTTTCCTATTACATTAAATTCTGCACTTTTAACAATGCTTGAAACATGTTAAGACAAAGCTTACAGTAGATTCTAACCAGCTGTTTACCAGAAATATCTAGTCACTGAAAAAAAACCAAGCTGCTCAATATCTGAGTGAATATACAGTCTCAAGTTCTTGCATTCCTACCAAGTTGATTTGTACAACTGTAAGAAACAGACTGGGCAATTTGCTTTTTAATTTGTGGCTCAAGACATGGATTTAAATTAGGTATGTCTTGATAAAGTACACAGCAAAATGACCAAAGACTTCTAAATTATCTAATCCATTTTTCAGACAGCAAGAAAAAAAACGGAGAAACAAGAGTCAATATCACATAAAAATGAAAAGAGGAGAGATATGAACAACACAACACAGTCCTTTTTGTGTTCATATTGCACAACACGTTTCAAATACAATTCACAGCAAACAAATCTGTTATAGAAAAACACAGCCTTTATGACATACATCCTCAATGGAGTTCAAAGTACAACTGAATGCAAGAATACTTCCATTTGTATCAGGAATTCAAATCCTGCTGATGATACATGAAAAGGCTCTATTATTTATTTATCACTCAGCAGCCTTTTGACTTCAAAAGATATAACAAAAATCCAACAAATAAAACTAAGTACTCTCCTTCTCTCTTAGGAATTTATCTAAATAAAACCTGTATTTGTAAGCCAGGTACTTAAATGTAGGAAGTACTCAATTTGACAGCTGTCTATAAGCACATGCAGGGCATCAGTACATGGAAATATAGTTTTTCTTTATCCAGAGTACAGGGCATAATCACAAGGAGATAGAAAATTAATTATATAAGAAATCCTAAGTTTGCCACATTAAGTTATCAGAGGCTGATACTGCAAAGGTTAATAACAAACCTCTAAAGATACTGGCACTGTTTCATTCTGCATGCTTTATACCAGGTGAGAATATATAGATCAACAACTATAATACCCATACACATGCACAAATTAAAATAAGCTACAAATTCTACAACAACACTAGAGTAGATATAGAGGGATGGAACACCTCTCCTATAAGGAAACACTGAGAGCATCAGGGCTGTTCAGCCTAGAGAAAGGAAGGCTCCAGGGAGACCTTATTGAAGCTTTTTAGTACTTATAGGGGACCTGCAAGAAAGATGGGGACAAACTTTTTAGGAGGGTCTGTTGCAATAGGACAAGACATAATGGGTAGGTTCAGACTAAATATAAGGAAGAAATGTTTTACATGAAGCTGGTGAAACACTGAAACAGATTGCCAAGAGCGGTGGTAGACATGAAACACAATCAGGAGCTCTGAGCAGCCTGATCCAGTTGAAGCTGTCCATGCTCATTGCAGGAGGGTTGGACTAGATAACTTTCAGGCCAAACCCCTCTATGATAAAGAAGAGATTATGGTATAAAAAGAAGCAGAAGGAGTATTCAAGTTTCTTTTTACCTAGAAAATGCTGCCCACAAATACTGCAGTTGATTACTTTGCTGAAGCCCTTTTATGTCCAGTGTGAACTGGTAGATGTCCTTGATCCCTCCCTAACACCACTTATGGCCAGTCTGTGCCTTCTGTAGAAAGGTCCTAGTACATTTTAATGCATCAACCAGCTGCTACAGTGGGCAATTAGTTTTGTATGTGGTTACATATTTTTAATGTTTTTATTTGCATGCACTCTCTCACAGGATAATCAGAACAAGTATCAAAAAAACCATATCACCCCACTGTCCTTACCACCCTAAAAACCAAACTGCCTTACACTCAAACTTTGTATGAGCAGGGTATGAAGATAAAGCCATACTTGACTTTCATCCTTGGTTGGCTTGGGTGAAAATTAAATTTCTGAAGGATAAATGGACTTGATGGGATATTTCTACTTGGGGCCACTTTATTTCTCTGAGAACTGCTCAACCTAAATTTACATTTCCCCAGGATTCTTCCTAACAGAAGGACAATTAGGAGTTTTGTCTACTGTCTTCACCTTCTGGTAGCAAAGTGACTACTACTGCATTCCTAAACACACAACTTTCAAATACAGATTAGTCCAGTGACATGGCACATGGCTGAAGAGAAATCAAATGGAATAATTTTAAAGACATTTCAGACAAGCTACTGGAAAGATCCCTCTCTTACTTTTTTTTGGTGGTTTTTTTTTGTTTGTTTGTTTTGTTTTGTTTTTTTTTTTTTAGTGCTTCTTTCCCTTGATTAGTGGGGTATGCTCTTTATCTGAAAGTTATCTATTGTAGGATACTATGTAATGGTTTTAAAACTACTGATAAATAACCTTCCCTCCTAGAGTGTCTAGTAAAAATGAGACAGCATGGACCAAGCAGAGACCAAGATCAACAAAAAAATAAAATACTCTCAATGTGCTCCTAGTTGTATAAGGTAGCTTGAAAGTAACCTCAATATTAGAAGTAAATACATACATACACTCAGTATTTATCTTGTTTGCAACCCTTCTGTACTACACCAAGGATGCACCCATGAGAGGACCAGGCTCATCCCTGTACAGAAAAGGCAGCAAGAAAAATCCCTTCCACTTACTGGGTGTTAATTCTGGGTTTCCTCTCAAGTTCATCATCTTTGGAATTGAAGGTCCATATATGTCTGCATCAAGTAAACCAACTTCTTTTGTCTGCATAAGGAACAAAAGTAGTAATTGTCAAAATGTCTTCCTTTCTGTATTATTAGCTGAACAAAATTCAGTACTGTTTAAAGAAATAAAAATAAGATCTTGATTTGAGACATCAGTTATCACTGTTTCTTTTAAACAGCAATTGAGGATGAAATATAGCAGTTGCCTTTACAAGAGCTAGGTTCTCCTTACAGAGAATCCTCACTTGTTCAGTTTCTTACAGTGTAGACCACAGACTTCATATTAACAAGCATTATAAGCAACATTCTCCCTACTCCATATACCTTTAATACAGAACACCTTAACTTTTTAAACAAGCTATCAAATTTTGTTTAAAAAAAATACAAGAACAAACAAATAAAAAAGGCAAAACAAAACAGCAGGTTTATAAGTTTATGCAAATGAACGCAATTTAAAAATCGTACTAGAGATTACAAATAACGTGAAAAAAACATTTTTATCTTCCACTTAAGTGGCCAGAGTACATTTTTGCAGACATGCTGAAGTTACTGAAATGCAAGTCTCTCAAGCTAATTAATAACATTTTAATGTAATACATTTTCACAAAGTATGCTAAAAATGAGTTTATTCAACTACATATGGTACATTAGGCAATAAACTTCAAATAAAATTACTTCAACAACATAGTCTAGATTTACAAAACTCTTCTCTATATTTTTAATAGATACACATACATATTTTGTGGAAATTAAACTATTTTTTCTACAGATGGCAAGACAGTACCAATTACCAAATTCTGCAAATTAAGTAGTAAAGAGCAAGACCTTTAAAGTGCTGAATGTCAAGTTTCTCTAATATAGAAAGCTAACTGTATTCAACATTTTGCAAAATTGCAAACAAGTATGGTTAAGAGCTTGTTTGAAAGGTTAAGGTAGCAAGAGGAACTTTTCCAACAATGCCAAATCTGACTTCCACTGTCAGTGTTTCAAACTGTGTACTTCATTTTTCAGATGAAGCTTTCCTAATTTGGTATTTCATATTAAAACATTGTTATTACAGTTTTGATGGGAAAATAGGAAGGTAAGTTAAAAAAAAAGCATCATATTTGATCTACTTGTACTTTGAAAAATATTTCTTTACTGTAAAAATCAACCAAATTTGGTTGATTCAGCTGTTTTATGTACTTTTTATTAGCAAAATAGAGCAAAGTATATATAATTATATGTAGCATTTAATTTAGATTTTTTTTAGCACTTTGTTTATATTGTCTTGTGAAAACTATTAGACAGAAGTTCGGGAGTTAACTGTAACAAATTCATCTCCTGCTTGCCTACTACTGAAAGCTGCAATTTCAAAAACATTGAAAAGACCCCATCTTTATGTTAGACTTGAAAGACATGGAAAACAGACTATTAGAGCTTCTTTGTTCTTGTACAAAACACATATTTTAAAATATTAGAAAGATTCATGACTCAGTCCCTTTATCTGCGTTGGCAGCTAATCAAACCCATCAAAACATCATCTACAGGCTGTTCCACCTAATTCCTTCCCAAATGAAAGCAAGTAATTGCTGAAAAAGCTACATAGTGTTTTAAACCTGATGACACACCTCCCCTGAATTTTTTGAGGACTTTCCCCGCTCATGCAAGGATTGTGACTATTGATTGGCTGCAATGACACTCACAACTCACCAGTTTGACTTTCAGCCCAAAGGGACTGAAGATTTATAATTATCTAAATGAATTAGAGTGACTTCATGACCTCCTGGACATAATCAGGTATTCACCACTACAGAGCACCTGTTCCTAGGAGTCAGCAGTGCTGTATCTACTATATCTATATTATCTAAGTGTACAAAGTATCATGAAATAAAGAAAAAATACATCCACACTGGAAAAAAAAAAATCCTCCAATTACCTAGAGTACTTTACAAATCCAGCTACTAATTTAAATTACCAAGCTAATATAATAAACTGGACTATTTTCCTAAAAAGTTTACACACTTGTTTGAAAGTAAGAAAAGTACCTGTTTCTGAAATCAACTCTTTGTTCATGGAGATGGTTCAATAAAATTGTTGTCTTCAAACAGAAGGATAACTAACAGATTTTCACGTTTCTACAATTCATGTTAACAAAAGCACATGTGTTCCTATAGGCACAGTGCTTTCTACAGAATTATTAGAAAAAGGTTTATCAGAAATCTTCAAATCACTGACAAAACCTCACTTAAGATGGCCTAAGGGAGGGGTTTTTCTTCACCAAGCAATTCAACATGTTAGGTAAGCAGAGTTCACACCACCTAGAAGTGGCAGCTTATACAGAAAGCATTGGCCCAATAAGCTATGGTTTTCTTTCTCCCAACTATCCCTGCTTTTGCAGTATATAAACATCCCTAGAATGCCAGTAACCCTTTACTCAAGGTTTAATTATCTAAGAAAAATATTATGGCAGCTACCAAGGGATTTTTCCAACATGCACAGAACAGTCCAGATCATTTCTTCCAGTCTTTACAATGTTTTAAATCCCCAAGAGAAGAAATAATACGAACACACCTGGATGCTACCACATGAAACTGTTAAATCAGAATTACAGATACTTCTCATGCTGAGTGAAATATAATCCAGATGCATGAGCTACAAAAGTTAAAAAATAAAACCACATTTTAATAAATTGTTTTTTTTCTCCCCATATAACCCGCACCTCATATAAAACAGTACATCTTTCAAAGCACTGCTGTATCCTAAGAAAACATACATAACATCACACAAGGTAAAAAAAATCATCTGGGCAGAAAGAATAGATTATGGGGAACCAAAAGCACGACCAAAAAGGCAACTTGGGAAAAAAGGAGGAGGGGAAAAAGCTCTTGATTCCTCTTATGTCCTCTGACATTATTTTGATATGCATATGCTTCTCATACCAGTGGTGCTTCTTTGTTTCATAAGTAATACTCATTACACAGACAGAAATGCAATTAAAGCACACCCAAGCATAGAGAAGTCCCTCTGTGTGTTTTTTCAGAGCACAGCACTCTGGCAGGAAAAGGATTCAGAAAATATAACTCCATGTCCTTATGGCTGTATTTTCTCCTTATAAACATATTTCTCTCCTGCTATTAAACAAACAGCATTCCATCTCTTCCAGATGGCATAGCAATAACCAAGTTCAAAACAGCTGTTCTCAGATTAACATTTGTCCTTCTCCTTTCACCTGCCCAGCTGTTAAAGAAAGTTTAAATCAATCTTCAAGTTTACTACACTTGGAAAATATTTACTAGAGACCTTATTTTTTGGTTGCCTTACTGCAAGTTCTGCAGCTTATGGTCTAAATATACAAGTGACAATGTATAGATGTTCCTATATGATTTAATCATGTCACTGGAAGCTACTTTAAAAAAAATGTACAAACACATGCAGCATCATTGACCTCTTCATACAGCATAAGATCCAAAATACCATCAGGCAGATACCATGAAACGAGAAATAAACATATTGTCTCAGCACCTGAAAATACAGAAGTATTGCCATACCAGCAAAAGCTATACTTTACTCACAGATGTTCACATTTACCTTCTTAGCAACACTTTTAAGGTTCCCCCACCATAGGTAAACAGTCTCTAGCACACGTTAACTACTGCTAGGGTTTGCTATTTCTGCAGTACTGGTACTGTCATGGTCTCATCTGATCCCTGGTGACCTCAAGAACACAAAAAAATGTACATAATAAAGAATTTTAACTCCCCTTCATCTTCTATTTTTACATCATTGACTAAGTAATTCTTTCTACTTCACTATCATTAATCTTCTCAGAAAAATTTTAATTTGCCCATTAGACCTTACAAAGATTTCTGACAAACATTGTTCCTGAGGTACTGTAAGTTACACAATCACTGCAGCTCTTAACCTATTAATAGGACACTGACTATAAGTGCTATAAGTGCTACATCAATAGACAAAGAAGATATTCTTGCAGATATCCCTGAGAGGTGAGAATTCTACAGCTGCATTTTGTGCAGTGTACAAATGACAGGCACAGATAACCCCACTAAAAAGATCCTTTTCTTTACCTTCTCTGGCAAGATTCTCTACATAATTAAACTTCAGCTTAGTCCTTGAACCTGGCCACTGCCCTGTGAGTAATAGAGATTTGGAAGACAGCAGTACTCTAAATTAATGATTTTCAAGCTCTGAACTTCGCTGCAATTCTTCTGGGGAAAAAAAAATAAAATCAAGTTGTTGAAGGCCAAAGTCCTGGCAGACAGAGGTCATGTAAAAATACCAATAAATTTTGCCTCCTTTTCCTTATGCAGATTAGAAAGTACTCAATTGCTATTATGTTTGTTCTCTTATGCAGGCAGATGTTACTGCACATAATCCTTGTTGAGGTGGCATAAATTGATGCTAATGACAAAATGATCCATATCTTTCCTCCTCTTAGCTCTTTGAGGAGATCCTTAAGAACTCTTTTGTCCCTCCCTACCCCTTTTTGCAGGTTCCCTGTTCTGTTTTTCAGGGTATATTAACTACAAAATCAGTTATATTTTCCAGTAACAAATTTTCAACCAAATGCAACCAGTTTCATTCACGTAACACAAAGGACCCCTCCACACAATTCTATGTGCAGTAGACAATCTGGTGATATTTCTTCCAAGTTGCCAAGTGCTTTATTGAGGAATAGACCTGATTAAAAACTTCATACCAACAGAGAGAAAAAAGGGAGAAAAAAAAAAAGAAAAAGAGCAGCTCACAAACAGCTTCTATAAATAGCTGTTAATCAACATAGCCTATGTTACTGCTAAACATCCTGAGACACTTTGACAGCATTAATTTCATTTTTGCTCCTAATTTCTGAGACTTTTTCCCATACTTGGAAGGGCATTTGTATCCCCACTGGACACTAGCAGATAGTATTTTACTTTGAAGTAAACTTTGCCAACCACCAGAGTTCCCTGGTGTTTAGCCTGGGAGGGATAAAGGCACAGGTTAATGAGCTGTTATTGTTCTATACAGTGAAGAATTTCCTACACTAGAAGTGCTCCCAATATTCAGCAGCTGTAGTCCATTCCAAAGACAGAAATTTCAGCTATGCTAAGTGAAGGTGCCAGTTACTTTAAAGCTGGTACTCTTAATCCATCACCAGGACTCTCAATTTACCCTTTTAATGTCATTATAGACTTAGAGCTAATCCCAAAGTGCAAGCAACAACACACAGGACAAAAGGGAACTTTAAAATCAGGATAGGCTATGGATTCCTCATTTGACATACTGACACAATGAATAGCCATCTTTTAATCCTTAATTCTCCAGCTCTTTCAGCTGCACACTGTTTAAGTGCCTAGCTGTAAATTGGGTTAAAGCCAAAAAATGTACCACTGCAGCTTCTTCCTAGAAATGCAAACTTGCTTTAAACACTCAGTCTGCTACTGGTTTAAAAGCCCTTTTCCTTTATATGAAGTGTTTCCAATTTTCTGTCAGCCACAGGACTTCTCCAGCACTTCTTTTCCATAACATCCTGCAGTAGCTCCTACTCAATGTTCTTGACAATTGCATACCATTATTTCAACCTTGTTTGGCCTTTCTGCACGTTATCCATCCTGCTCAAAAAAAAAAAAAAAATTCAATACAGAACCATTTGAAAAATCTATTGCCAAAACAGAATCCCCAGCATCTCTAACAAGAAGCCTCTCCCTTTGACAGCATGTCAAATTGTTATAAAAAGGGTCAACCTTTCACATCAGTCTCTCTGGTATCTGCACTGGGCTTTCAATGACTTCAAGACTAAGGATACATACTTAACTTCAAAACAAACAAACAAAGACATTTTCTTCAAATTAAGCATATAGTTAACTGATTTAAGTAATATATTTAGGAGGTCTATGTTAAAGTATATTTTTAATTTTGTTAATTTTTACTTGAAAAACAGCAACATTTTAAAGCTTGATTATCTCATTTTTTTCAATTGATCTAGAAGGCAGGCTATCACTGCAAATAAAGCAAATCAATTCTAACTGGCATCTCCAGCTTTATTGAAACTTTTCAGCATTCAGAAACAAGCATGAAGACATTAGCTGCAGTGATTAAAGTCTTCTGATTCTCTGTGTAACAGACTTAAAGATGCCTAGAAATCAAACCAAACAAATTAGAAAAGCTGCATGGGAAAAGGACAAAAGTCAAAACTTGCCTCCGTGCTATAATTACTCAGTGAAGAATCCCATTATTGTCTAAATCCTTCTAGATTTGTTTTCCCATAAGGAATTTTTTTCTTACCAGAAAGAAACGTATATGCATTGTAAAGTCATCAACAAATGCAGCATCAGGTATTATCCTGTGTACTAATTGTTTTATTATACAAGCCAAAAGACAAAAAGTAAGCTGGGTGGCTTTTGAGTTTCAAAAATGTGTGGGTTTTGATTAAATACAGGGTCTGAAGAAATGAAAATCCTTTCCTCATCACAGCAGTGAGTTCACACGAAGAGTGAGCGCCTATTTACACCATTACTATGTGTAACTTGCTATATATGCTTGGGAACTCTTTCCCGCCTGTGTGTCCATGGGTCAGACCCGCAGGGGATGCCCGGCCCCGCAGAAGCGCCGCTGTTCGGGACAGGGCGGCGGCGACACCGNCAGCAACCGGGAAAGGCTTGGCTCGGGAACACGGGGAAATCCGCTCCCCCGGATAAAAGTCATCCTTCGGGCATCTCACATTTTGGTCCTGGTCCGCCTGCACTACCCAGTAACCCCCTGACGCAGGGCTACGCTAAAATACGGGAAACTGCTGCCCTTGACCACGTGCCCCCAGTACTGCAGGCAGAAGCCACTTTCTTTAGGCACACGTGCTAACTCCGTCCATATGGTTCTACTTCTTGCTGCTCTGTCCTTCACAGCACGAAAAAAAAACATTTCATCCTATAGCAAAAATGTAAATCTTCCCAAATGAAAAGGCAAGCCAAAGGAAATCTGACTGGGGAGCTTGCCTCATAGTGACAGCACAAGCATGCAGCCTCCCAACTGGATTTGTGCCATCCTTAGTCATGCACAGCTGGTGTTTGCTCACTAAAATACTCTGTTCATAAACAAGCAATCCCTACCCTATTATTGCTGCCATCTATTAATTCAACTTGTTTCTACTATAATAAATTGTCTCTGGCCAGGCAGCTTTCATAAATAGTCATTCTAGTCTGAATATGAATTGTCCTGGCACAAAACCCAAAAATTCTTCCCAAGTGCTCCTAGGGGAGCACAACTGACTGCTGGTACATCTAAAGAATGAAAAGAATCAGCTGTCAAACTAAGCAAGCAATTAACAATAGGACACAAGGGTAAAACTTTATTTCTTAACACAGAAAGAACATTGTATAGATTTATAGGCCTTGGTACAGGGCGAAGAACATCTCTATTTCTCAACAACTACAACAGGTAACCCAGGGTACCAAAAAAAGTATTTTAGGAAGGCATAAGAGGCTGCTGTGCTTGTCTTCTGTGGTTCTGAACCAAAAAAAAACCACCACCAAAAACAAAAAAACCAACCAACCAAAACAAAGCTAAAACAACAACAACCACCAAAAACAAAAACACACACACAAAATAAAACCTACTCTGTCCTGGAGGTGGTATCTAGGCATCTACATGAACTCCTGTCTTGAATTATTTACTCTGTAACCATGAGGTAAAAATATGCAAAGCAGACTGAGCATCATCATGCAAGACTTCGAACTCATAAATTCTAATCTTGGCTCTGCCAACAGCACTGTGCAACCATGACAATGTCCAAGGCTCCGTTGATGCCTTACTATTTCAGACCATCACTACAGTAATTGAAAAAGCTTCCATGTTAAAAAAAAACTAAAACACATATATCAGTAGAAATAGTGGGGTTTTAGTTTTAAATACAGAAAGTAGATTTTTAAAAGACAGAAGGATGTTTTCTACTATCAAGAGGATGAAAAATTCTTTACATTTTAACTCTTAATTTTCTAACTTATGATACACCAAACAACAAGATGTCACAGCTGTTATTGAAAGCAGCAAGAATCTACTCTAATCCCATCTCCTATGAAATGAAAACATCTTTCACAGACCCCACCCACCAGAAAGTGCATCTAAATGTATTTTTAAATGCATGAAACAGCATGTTTGAGAAGTATCAGACACCATCTACAGAAATTTATGTGCAATTGGTTGATATGGTTTCCATGGAACTACTAATGACCATCCTACAACACAGATCACACTGCAAACTGGTATTTGTTTTGCAAAAGTATTAGAGCAAATGCCACGTTTTAAAGTTCATTAGAAGGAACCATTTAAGCAGTTTTGCTTTTCAAGATGACAGATTTTTCTGTGAGATCCAATTATTCCAACTCCCTATTTAAAACACAGAATTCACGACTGAAAAAAACAAGATCAGATGCCATCACAAACAGTATGCATTTCACATAACAGCTTTAAACACTCTTCTTTTTAAGTGTGACTGAGTTTATGGAAATATTCTTAAATCTTTTACAAATTCCTCAAGGAAACTTGCAGATTGCATGCTGTCCTCACTCCTTCTACCTGTTGTTTTGTTTGTTTTTTTGTTTTACTTGTCTTTTACAATAAGAAGATGCTACATTCACCTAAATTAAGTACTTGGGGATACTTTAATGCTTTTGTTTAATGTTTTATGAGGACAAAGCCTGCATTATACAGCCTGGCATTGCAAAGGAGGCTTGCTTCTGAGTTTACCTGTGCGGCAATAATGTGCCCAATGGAATTACTCCCAGTCTACAGCAGCAGGTGGACATAACCAACACCTGTGGTTTTCACTCTTGAATGGCTTCTACCATCTATTTATAGTCCAGGCAACAGTTTTAGTAATGTCCAGTTGGGAAATCACTCAAAAAATTGTATTGCCAAACCTTAGGGAAGATACATAGTTTTGGGGGGCAGGCAGTTGCCTTAGCTGCCTATAAAGTATTTTCATACACAATTTGTCCAGAAACAGCAAATCTGTAGAACTATAAAAAGAATATTTTGGACACTATTCAGGACTAACTCCAATTTTTTTCATGTCTCTGTTCTGAAGTGATAGAATTTTACTACTTATTAAGTGTCTCCAACCTGCAGAGGCATTCTCTACAACATCTACATATCCCTTCCAGAATTGCAGTTCAACTCAGTGACACACCAGGGAAAGGACAGAGCCAAACGCAGAATGAGATCTAGTAAGTTATTCATGGTACCAATAAAATATAAACAGACAAACTCAGCCCAACAAATTAGAAATTAACTAAATAAAAACATTAATTACATTAAATGTATGTGCCTGCCCTCAGTAGTAACCAGTTTATTTATGACACACATTTCACACTAAGACTGATAATTAAATGTTCACCTACCGAATCAATTGCTGCTAGGGCGAGGGCTATATTTACTGTAAGAAAGAAGAGGAAAAACAAAGATTAAGTGTAGAAACGGAATTCCTAAATATTGAGAATGTTATCACTGCTAACAAGAGAAAATATAAACACATAACTTATTTAATAATTACATAATCATCTCAGTTCTCAGCTTCTTGCATCTCTACAACATTTGCAGTTTAAGTGGCAGCAGCACCTACATTTCAGTCCACGTTTGCTAACCAGCAAACAAACTCAAGTTAATCTGTAAAAACTTGCAGACCTTCAGTTTCTAGAGGATACTGCAAAATAAAAATACAGTCTCAGTATTTTGCCAAAGACATTAAGATGAACTTTTGGAAGCACCCACTTTTGAAAGTGGACACCATAAGACTAAATTAAACTCTACCATCAGTAACCTTCACCACACTCTCTAGTGAACTTCGAGAAAACTAGAAATTAGGTAAGCATCAATATAAACTATTAAAACAAGTGATCAAAAAGATAATCATATCCTTTTTTTTATTTGTAATATATTGAATAGGTGTGTTCTCTGGAAGAAGGTGCAATGCATGCTCTTCACTTGACTTTTACGTCAGAAGACAAAGTCACATCTACAAGAAATCATCTGTAAGCAAAAAAAAAACAGACAAAAAGAGATGAAGCAACTAAAAAGACCATTTGCTAAAAGCTTCTACATTTCCATCAGTACTTAACTCTCATAACTAAATAGCATGTGCTGCATGTCACTCTTTCAAGAAAGGTAAGCTGCAATCAGCCTTCTTCTGCTGGAAGAGTACAAAAGTTTTGAAAAGAAGCTGGGGAGCTAGATTCCTGTCTTGAAGAACTTAATTCCAAGAAAGCCAGGTTGCTTCAAACAAAACAGTCAGGAAGTTAACAAGGACAACTGTGCAGCTTTCTCAAAGAGGCACACAGCCTCTTTCCTCCTAAGCTAACAAAGAACATAGATTTTATTCTTAATATTTGATATTTAAGCAGATGTTCAATTAGCCATCCCCCAAATCAGATGAAAATTCACCCTCTGAAACCTGAAGAAGAAAGACAAAGATCTTCTAAAATCACTTTACACATTGATCTTAAACAGCTTTCATGGGTGAAAATTAAAGTATGATCCACAATGCTTCTTCAATAATGGATATTTGACTACTGAAGGGAAAGAAGGGAGACAGTGAGAACAAGGCACATAAGCATAAGGTTTTCAGCTGGATTTCTGGCTGAACATTTCATTTTGAATCCCAGCATTCCCTTGTTTTTGTATTACTGTCAGTTCCAAGAGGGCATAAATATGCAGAATAGGACCTAACCTGAGCCTGAACATTCATACTGGCCTTAATTAAGTTCCCATAACCAGGAATGCAGGACATCAAGGCAATACATGCCAGAAATTCTATACAACTTCACAGCAGACTGCAAGAAAAGCCACAAAGGTCTCTCCACCCACACTAAACCTGCCAACCAGTATAAGGAATGATGCACAGGGCAATCAGAGTTTGTCTAATCCAACCTAAACCTCTAGTTAGTTTCATCTAAACTAAACCTCCCCTGACACAGCCTCAATGGCATGAAGCAGAGTCAGGAGAAACTTAGGCTAGATATTAGGAAAAGTTTCTCCACTCAAGAGGGTGGTTGGGCACTATAGCAGGATCCCAGGGAAGTGGTCACAGCACCAGCCTGACAGAGTTCCAGAAGTGTTTGGACAATGCTCTCAGGGACAGGGTGTGACTCTTGGGGATGGTGCTGTGCAGGACCAGGAGTTGGGACTTGATAATCCTTGTGGGTCCCTTCCAGTTCAGCATGTTCTGTGATTCTATGACTCTAGCCCTATTGAAATCAGTACAAATCTGGGAAGGTTTAATCTATAACTTTCAACTTTCTAACAACAAAGCCAAACTGGCTGTAGAAATACCACAGTTGAACTCTCTGAACATTCAGCTAACAATACAAACAAAACTTCTTGGTCCAAAATCAGACAGGTACAGAGCCAGTAGCATGTCTGTATCTGACATGGTTAATACACATCATCAATAAAATACCTGTGGATAATTTAGATGAACTTTGGAAGGAAACTTTCAATATCTACATCTCAATGTAAGTGCCATTTAGATATAGAGTTTATGAGAATATAATAACGTATAAAGAAGGCCCAAAATCAAAAAGGTTTCAGTAACAGAATATCCTACAAGCAGAATCAAAGTATACAAGAGTGAACAAAAGTTAAAACACAATTAAAATGACTGAGATAGTACCAGCTTCCCTGGACAACAGTGAAAAATCTCAGCCTCTTAGTCTTCATTAAACATGTCTGAAGGTCCATGTAGTCAGTTTTTGTATTTTCCTCAAATATCAGGATTAGCAGAACGTGACACCAGGCTTTAATTTCATTCTACTTCCACAGCTGAAAACAGTAAGACTTCCAGTAAGTTAGAAATTTCCCCTCTTTCAAGACCACTATTTGAGTTCTTTTCACATAAGGATCAATTTTCTTCAGTACTCTCATCTTTAGGGTACTGCAAAAAGGGAATAGATGAGCAAGAAGTTAAAAATAAACAAACACACAAAAAAAAAAAAGGCAAAAAAAACCAAAACAGACTTTGGACAGATACAGTAAATAGAGAAGAAAGCCATTAAAGACAGAAACTTGACAGGAAAGTGGCAGGGAACATAGTAAACTAACCAATATACTAGGCAAACAGAAACAAAGACAAAAAAAAAATGAAGTAGTTAAACCTGCATTGAAAAATATTGCTCTAGTAACATAATTTCTTCTAATCATTGACTACACTAATTTCAGAAGACCAAAAAGCACTGGAAGCACCAGAGACCACAATATGAAAGCCATATGCAATAAACAGAATGAGTTATTCAACAGGTTAGGGAATGACCCTGAGAAACTCGACAAAGAATGCAGACACTCTTTTCCTGAAATGGAGAACCAGAGTAACTGAAACACAATATACTGGAGAAAACAAAAAATCACCCAGACAGGCTTTCTGACATACACACAAGACTGATAATATTTTCTGTGATGCTTGAGGAATTAGAGGTGTATATTAATCTCCTTTTTTTTTTTTCAATTCCTGCTTTTAAAATGCATCAGCTGAATGGTCACCAAACATGTTCCTCACAAACCTCAAGTAAGAAAATAATTTTAAGTACCGTAATGATGCCATGCAATACTTGTGTTTATACAAGTTACCTGAAATTCAATTGCACATCTGAACCATGAAATTTATCCTCATTGTAATAAACATTAATATTGATTTCCTTCTCAATGTTATGAACTACAAGATTAATTTTAAAAGGCTGTCAACTACAGATACATGTAAAAGCTTCATTTACATTTCCAATATCTTATTTAATGCTTGTTGCATCCTGATTTTTAAATGCATAGGAATGAACTCACAGCTCTAAGTATTATTTAGACATGTGTTATATTCTATGTAGAAATTGTACACAGATGCCAGTTACAAGAACTTAAATTCAGATATTTGTTTGCAGACATGAGGAGAATAATCTGAATTTATTTTTCAAATTATATTCATTTCAAAAACTGTCAATGGATGAACAGGTAATTGGTATTTCTAGTAACCTGCAACAACCAGTCTATGTATAATAATGATACACCCTTTGATGGTTAAGAAAGACAAGTTTTAATTTTTCTGTATAACTTTGTACAGGTAGATGTATCCTATGTATAGGATAGATAGTAGATAAATAGAAAAAAAAATTCCTCCTTTTATCCCTTTTTCTTAAGAACAGTTACTTTTAGTACAGATATCATGTTAGTCTGTTCTAGAAATTATTAGACAATCAGTCTGTCTCAAACACAGCTGAAACACAAACCCCAAAATGATACATTTAGAGCTATATCCATGTGTTATTCACAACACATGGAGATGAACAGGAGATCCTTGAACTAAAGGATGACTCTTCTCCAGTCTAGATGCTAAGAAAGATCTTGAAACAAATTTCCAACACTTGACAGAGATCTTTTTGAAGAAGTTTACTGTGTCATAGAATCATAGAATGGTTAGGGTTGGAAGGGACCCTCAGATGACCCTGCTCCAAACCCCTGCCATGGACAGGGGAACTGGACAAAGTTGTGCAAAACCCCATCTAACGTGGCCTTGAATGCTTCCAGGGATGGGACAGCCACCCCTTGTCTGGGCAACCTGTTCCAGTGTCCCACCACCCTCACAGTATAGAATTTCTTCTCAGTAGCTAATCTACATCTCTCTATTTCTAGTTTAGAACTCTCCACCCTTGTCCTATCTGCCCACATAAAAAGTCACACTCCTTCCTTTTTGTAAGCCCCCTTTAAGTACTGGAAGGTTCTCTAACAGTCTCCCTGACACCTCCTCTTCTCCACACTAAACAACCCCAACTCTCTCAGCCTGTCTCCACAGTAGAGGTGCTCCAGCCCTCTGCCCATCTGTGTGGTACTTGATGGACACACTCTCACAGGTCCTTCTTATGCTGGGGGACCCAGACAAGGATGCAATGCACCCATCCAGCCAACTCCTAATCCAGCAACTGGTCCATCCATCAGCTCCAGTCTCTCCAGTTCAGAGACAAGGGTGTCATGCAGGACAGTGCCAAATGCTTTGCGGAAGTCCAGGTTAATGGCACCAGCCACTCTTCCCTCATCCACCACCACCATTTGTTGGCACAACAAATATCTTTCCATTCTGTCATCTGTTCAAGTCAATTTCTGCCGTACTGATAACCCATGTACTATCCCATTCTACCACCTAGGAACAGGTGGTAGAGGAAAAAACAGAGAAAAATTAATTCAAAGCCTAATGGTTGGAGTTCAAGGTGCTTCACAAGGCTCTGAACAATTTGTGGGGTTTTTAAGTACTGTTTCACTTTTTCTTTATAAATTACCTACATAAGTAGTTGAGAAAATTGAACAGAAACCTGATCTTAAAACTTTCTAAATGTCAGTATCCTCTACAGAGCACATGACTATGCTGATGCAGCACAGAAAGGCACTGTATAGGCACACCTAAGCAGCCAAGGAAGGAGGAACAGTGTCACTGTACTAGCATATGATCCCCCTCATCTCAGCCTACATTACCTCTTAAGATATCCCCACGTCTCAGGACAGCACTGCAGTATTACAAAGATAGAATTTCAAAGCTCAATTCACACCTAAGTTCAAGTCAAAATTTCTGTATCCAAGTATATTCTCAATAACTGCAATGGGACTTGTTAGAGTGTTATGGATCCAAATTACAATGTAATGACACGAGCACCTAAATATTCCTTACAAAATACTAGAAAATATGCACAGGAAATGATTAAAAAAAGAAAAGAAACCTTACCTGCTGTCGTTGATTTTCCAACTCCTCCTTTTCCAGAAGCCACAACCACCACCTGCTTAACTCCTTCTATGGGCTTCTGCTTTGGCAGCCCTCGTGACATGATCCGAGCACGCTTGTCCCTCAGAGCCTCATCCCCAGAGCTTGAGGACTAACAAAATCAAAAAGCAAGTGAATGCATGTGCACCAACCTGCAGTTTTCAGAGAGAAAGCTGACAGGAAGAAATCTACCTTCACACTAAGAAATTTTCACTACTTGTCTAAAAAAACCTTCTGCACAGGGGCTCTCCCAAAGCGAGTCTGCTTCACAGGCAGGCAAGGACCTGGGCTAACCTAAAATAACTCCAGCCACATGTTTTTTTGTCAAACATTTCAATATGATTGATCTTAACAGTCAAAGAAAAAAAATGTGTTGAAATACACTGCTTAGAAGTCGAAAGCTTTATGAAACAGACTAGACTCGGCAGTCTTTTCGGTACAGTTGTGTCAGGCACAACAAGTACAGCAACAGCGAAGGAGCAGGAGCCCGAGGGGCTGAGGGCAGACGGCGCCGGACAGGGAGCTGTCCGAGGGCTGTCCCTGTCGGAGCCACAGGCCCCGCTCCGCTGCTTCTGCCGCAGAAAAGCCACACGTGGGGCCCCCACGGCCGGGCAGACGGAGCAGCCGAGCCGATCATCCCCGCAGGCAGCGTCCCACCTGCTCCCGGCTGGCACAATGCTACCGCCACGGGCGATTAGCACCACGCACCGCTCCCACGGAGTTCACGTGGGTAAAAAGCGGGCAGAGCCCATCCACTTTCCTCCCCCAGCCAGGCGATGCCCCAGACCGGCCACCGCCGACAACGCCTGCAGGGACTGCATTCCCGTCCCGCAGGGACAGTGCTACTGACAGAGCCCGTCAGGGCACCCGCGCACGGACAGCCCGTCCCGCCCGCCGCCACAACGGCACCCCCGCAAGCACACAGCCCATCCCGGCCCCCGCCCGCCCCGTTCCGCCTCACTCACCGCCGAGCCGGAGGACAGAGCGGCGCAAGCG
>WEIU01023805.1:46625-69545 GCA_013389925.1 Aegithalos caudatus | reverse complement strand
GGGCCCGGCTGCCCCGGGACAGCGCTCGGCTTGCCAGAACTGAGGGTGGGGCAACGGGAGGTGTCGCGGCGCCGGAGCTGCGGGAGGCGATCCGCGCCTTCTCGCCGAGCGGAGGCGCGGGGAAGCAGCAGCACGGAAAGCAGATCCCTGCCGCTGTCTGTAAGGAAACCGGGGCCAAGGGATCACCACCGGCTGACCGCACGCATTGCAAACTGCCTCGGGCTAATGCCTCATAACGCTGTAATTGTGCCCTCAGAGGCTCGTTCTGGCGCTCTCTGCAGTACTCCTCCGGTTCGTCGGTGCCTTCTGAATTCTCATCTTGGCCCACAAAATGGTTGGGCAAGAGCTCGGTCCCGTCTTGGTTTGTGTCCTCTACAAATATTATAAATATATCCCTGATCCTTTGGATCATTACATAAAATAGCAAGGAGACCTGCAGCCGGGACAGATGCAACCTGTTTGGTGTATTTTTGCTTATTTTGATTTGGATTTTTTTGTTGGTCGGGTTTTTTAATAATACTGAAGAACAGAATTAGTCATGTTGGAAGGCCACCACCATGGATCATCTGGTCCAACATGCCTGCTCAAACAGGGTCATTATAGAGCACAGGGCACAAGATTGCACCAAGATGGTTCTTAAATATTTCTAGTGAGGGAGGCTCCACAGCATCTCCTGGCAATCTGTTCCAGTGCTAGGTCATCTGCACAAATTGTTCTTCCTCAAATTCAGGTGGAACTTCCTGTGCATCAGTTTCTGCCCATTGCCTCTTGTCGTACTGTTTGTCACTGATCACCACTGATCTGGTGATAGTTTTGATTTTCCATCCAGTTTACCCTCACTCAGTAAAAGTTCATCAAAACCCATTTCTGTTCCTTATGTAATGTGAAATTTGCTTAAAGCTTTAAGACACACATCATCTCCTGCTCCTCTCCCACCTAAAAGTTTCGTAATCATCTTCTGGAAGAAAATTAGATTGGTTTGACATGATTTGCTCTTAAAACTCTATGAATAGTCCTTATTCAGCTAAGTGCTATTATAGAAATAATTCAGATCGTCACACTTTCAGGCCATTAGTTTGCAAATATAAAGTACAATGTAGACAGTTGTCTTTTGTTGGTATCTATTGTATTATTTAACAGATCAGAGGATATTACATCAGTTTAAAGTGTTATTATAATAAACATTTCCTCTTTCACGGTGAGCAGAATTTTCACCATTTTAAATTATATTATTGAAAGCTCTAATCAAGCATTTTACTAAACCAAACCATTTCCAAAGGCATATTCTACTGCTCAGCTACAACACATAAATTACAACGCTGAAAACATTTTTTTCCTATGCTTGAAGTGATTCTCACTCAACTTACATTTTTATGTACCCACATTAACATATTCTGCATATCTACAGACACTTGTATTTTGCATGTCCACAGACATCTGAAGAGGTCAGATCATTTCCCAATAATTTATCCTACCATCAAACCAAACTGAAGAAGAACACGGAAAACGATCAAGTTTTAAAACTGTGATATAGACGTGACTCCAGGGCTTCTTTTCACTGCCTCTGGAAACCGTGGTACCTCTTGCATTACAGGAAATTTTCATAATAGTGTTTCCTACCTCCAGGAGACAGTGTTAAAGTGCAAGAAGATTCTGTGCATGACACATCAATGGAATCGGTGCTGCGGGATCACGGGTAGGCACATACTTAAGATATGCATCACTTCAAGGTGTTCACAGAGAAGAGAACGTGGTGAAAACTGATAGTGTTGTAGAGACGGACGCGATACTCAGAGTGCTGCGGTAAAACTTCAGAAGGCGTCAAGCATCAGAACCTTATTAACTACAAGTCTTTCATACCTTTTCTCTGTAGCTTCCCATGGGCAGCTCCAGCTCTTTCTCTCCCTCTTCTTTCTTCCTTCTGAGGTTCCAGCTCACTCCTTCCTGTCCCTCACACGGCCACCTAACCCTGTCTCTCCTTCTTATAACATCTTACCCTGTCTGTCCCTCGCACCACCTCGTGTCCCTTCCTCCTCACAGCACGGCCAGCAGACTCCAACTGCGTCCCTCCCAGCTCACTCTCTCTTTATCACACCCAGAGCGGGGAGGGCACGGCTGTTCCCATTCTTTGGTCATTAACACAGCTGCAATGAATCGGGGGCAAGACCGCCTTTAGCGCTATCTCTGTCTGTCTTCCCACACAATACACTTCTTCATTTGGAGAATAGCTCCTACACCCATGACAATAGTACCCAAATACTTTTGTGGGAGTTTGTAGAGCTGATCTAGCACAAACTAAAATTGAGCTAACAATCCTCAATATTTTTAGTAGTAATAATTTCTTTTAGCACCGGTTTGTTAACTCCCCTGTTAGTAGGATAGCTAACATAGTAGTAGGTTGTATGGAATAGAAGTATGAAAATTAGTATTTGGCCATTAGAAAGGGAATCAATTTGCTCAGCAATACAGCAGGCATTTTCAAAATGCCTTGACTTTAGTGGAACACACTGCAGTTCGATTGAGTAGTGTTTCTCTACTGATTGTAAAGACAGTTTTATGAATTGTACACTTCTCACATTTGTTCTTGGCTTCCTATTTTAACATTTGAAAATATTGTTATATGTTTTTTGCCTGATGTTCTATTGCAGTCCATATACAGTGGTAAAATATGAGTCTAGGAATATGCAACCAAAAATTAACGACATTTTTTGAATCGGGGGCAAGACCGCCTTTAAGGTAATCTCAGGTAATCTCAGGTAATCTACAGGTAATCTCAGCATCTTTCAGAAAATTCCACTTCAGACTTTTCAAAAGTGTAACAAAATGAAAGACACAATATTTAATTTTAATGCAAATTGATAACATTTTCTCTAAGTAAATGTGGGAAAATGCTTCATAGACTCTAAATTACTGTTCAGCCTGAGCAATAAGGCTGAACAGGAATATGATAAAAATAGAACCGATTTTTGTCTGAAATTAGATTGTCTTGTGTTTAAATATATTCTTTCTCTACCCAAAATCAAATAAGAGTATCCAGGTATAGCTAGGAAAAATTTCTTGCCAAAATAACTCCAAAATTTAAAAATTAAATACCATTTGAAAAATGACTTGGTAGATAATTAGTTTGGTTTGGTGCAGTAGGTGTCATATGTAAGTGGCTTTAAAAAAAACACACACACAAGAAACAGTAACAATTCAATAATTTTTCTTTATCATGTGAATTAGTATTGCTAATAAATATAAGACCACATCCTATGTGAAAGATTTGCCAAACCTTAAACTGAAAAAGAAAATGTTTTCTTTCATTCAGTTTCACTAAATAAGGGTGTTGAAGAATTGAGAGCAATTTAGTTTATATTTTGCTTTCCTGTGCAATTTTAAACAGTCCTTCACAGTCAAGAAGAGATGAAAACTTCATTTAAATTGTCACTAGACTCTTCTGAAGTCAGTCATCAAGTTCTTCAGGTTCATATTGCTTTCTATAGTAACAGTTGCATCACAGTGACGATGCAGCTTATATGACACCAATTTTTCCAACCTTTAGGAATTGGTGCAGAAAATTAAAGGATTTATTTTGTTGAATATGCCCTTCTGTAACAAAGCCACATAATTTTTCTTAGGTACCTTACATATATAGATATATAGATATTCCTTGCATGAATTAACAGTATTTCCACACTTGAAGATAAAAACAAAAGTTTTGAAACTATTCCTAACCTTTGCCATATATTTTACAAATATTGAATGAAGACTGGCATTTTCTTTCTTTTCTTCTTTCCTAATTTTTTTCAGTAATGGAGATAATTTACAATTATAAGAGTCTCAGGGGCAGAAAGAGTCCTGTTGCTTTAGACAGTGTACAAATACAGAATAAAAAAGATGGTGATTTTCCCAACAGCTTCAGTAAAGCATTTGACACTACTGATCTGAGTCACCATGATATTCACAGTTTCAGTTTCTGAAGTTATTTTAACTCTGCTCTTCATTCATTTTTCTCAGTAACAAGCTTGTTTTACAGGAAGCATTTTTATTAACATCAGAACCCTGAGCCTAAACAAATTTTATGAGCAAATCAATCTTATTTGATCAATGATGCTGATTGAAATATTACAAAAATTTTTCTGGGGGTTTTTTGTGTATAGTAATTATTTTTTAAATCTGATTAATGTTCTAGACCAGTTCCGTTTTGCCCCATAGCCATTCAATACTTACCTCATAAATCTCTGCAGTAGCAGTGCAAGGTATTTCAGAAGGTGCCAATAAACTTTGGGTGTGTATGCACCACTTACACAATTATGGCAACCTTACACAATTATAGCAACCTGCTCTGGAGGTTCATGTGCAAGGACCAATGGCAGCTGAAAATAACTGTGATCCAGGAACATTTGTTGTTGTCAGAGCACCCTGTATGAAGCAGTGTCATGCAGAACTGCAGGGTGCTCTATCACTGTGAAGCCAGAGCACTGATTTTTGGAATACAATCCTCTGGTTAATCCTCAGCTGTGAATTTAAGTACTCTTCGAGGTTTTACATGGAGCCAGAGGTACTTAACTGGTTCTTAACTGCTGAACCAGGAACCAAATATTTTTCTTAGTGAGCAAGCCCTGGGCAAAACTATGTCAGGGAGTAAAGGTGAGTTGCAATGGCCAAGAGTATTTTCTGTTGTTCATTCTTAGTACAGATGCAGCCTAGATGTTCACCTGAAACTAAGCTGAATCATTCTCCAAGCTCCAGAGTGCATTATTTAGTTCTGTGTTTTCTGTAACAGGTGGTAAATTTTGTCACATTTGTGCTGGACTTTATTTGTGGGCACCAAAAGGAAGGATTTTTTTTTAATCTGGATGTGGTCTTCATTTTTTGTCCCATGGGCAACAAAGTATCCAAGGAAAGATTAAGCATCTGTAATTGAGATTAAAATATCCCAAGTTACAGAGTAATTGTTTTATTCTGTTAATCACAAAAATGTAAGCCTTCAGCAGTTACAAGAATTATCTGTGAAATAAAAAGCTCTGTAAGAAAAACTTATACCAAATACTATTTTTATATTCTTTTATAACATCAAACATTGAAGATAAAGCGTTTCACTTCCACTGTGTAGCAGCAATTTAGCTGCTTTTGTAAAAGAAAGAAACTGTGACTCTTTGGCAGCTTAAAAAATCATAAACCAATCAAAGAATATCTGAAAAATCCTATCATTGCAATGCTTCTGAGCTATCTAATAATACACTAGTAGTATCATCCTAAATGAATTCAGAAACATACATTTTAAAAATTGGTGCTTTGAGAAAGTGTGAAAATTAAAAATTAAAAAATAATTTTTGACACTGCTCTTTGAAACATGTTAATCTACACTGGAAGTCACAGCAGGAAGCAACACCATTTCTTGACATTTATTATCTTATTTGACTCCATGAATATTCATTAGAATTTACAGTGTTTCATTATTTAGCTCACTGTATTAAACCTTTGGTTTTTTCCTCCCAAGATCACCATTTATGTATGTAGGTTTAAAAAATGAAAGAATTATATATATTTTTTATATATATATATATATATATATATAAGATAGGTATTTAACTATTGTATTACTGAAACAAACCATCAAAACCCAAAGGTTGATGGTAAATGAATCTTACAGTTACCATTTGTTCTAAGGGAAATGAGTTCCAAAAATATAATTTTGAGAAAAGTCCACAGATCAACATCACTGTATCAGTCTATGATGCTGTACTATGGCAAAGTGAGGTACCTATTTGTTTTGCAATGCAATATTCTTCCATCGAAGAGAATAAAATGCCAAAATCTGTCAACTCCTGCTTGGCTCACTGTGCTCTGGCAATCTTGCTGAACTATTCTGCAAAAGAGGTTGGTGTGTTCTGGAAACAGCAGCTCCAACAACTCATAAATGGCAGACCAAGCATATAACTAGTGCCTCCTCAAACTCACAGATTTTATCATGATGCACGGCAAATAGCACTTGGGCTGACTTCAGAGGTTTGCCATTGAGAGAATTTCCTAATGACCTATCATTTGTGTGCATGCTTCCCTGACTAGCTAAGGATCAGTATGCCTGAGGGGAAAAAATGATAGGAGCTGTGACTCAAGGAGAAAGCTTTTGGCCTGAAGCTGTGATGAGTTTTACTTCGAAAGTCATCCATATAAATGCAAAGAATGACATGCAGCCTTATTATGCCTGCATACTCAACAGTAACTGGAGGCAAGGAGTCAGGTACAGAGAGAATAATAAATAGCAATCAGACTGTTTGTGAAAGGAACAGAAAAAGCCACATCTCATTTCATGTCCATTTTTAATAGCATGAGGCTTTGTGTCAATACTCTGAAGTACTACACATGGCATCTATTGAAAACATGGAAGCTCAGGTTTCAGATCCTAGAAGATACTGATGCATCTTTGTCTATAGCAACGTCCTCATATTATCATCAAAATTTCTCACTGAAGATGAAAAAAATGGGATTAAGTAACACAACCCCATTCTGTAGTACTAATTGCTATTGCATATTGTTTATAAGGTGAAGAGAGCAGCGATGCAGCAATACTTGGGTAAAACAGACTAAAGTCTGTAATTTCTTCATGTGGCAGGAGTAGAGGAGTATTCACCTTGGATGCAGCAGCCCAACCCTGATGGTAGGAAATGAAAGAATCTAGGAGCTGTGGTCTATTGTGCCTGTTCTAAATACCTCCTCCATTAGGAACCCCGTTGGCAACACCCATCTACATCAGCCAGGCATGGGTTAGCTGGGGGACTTGAAGCAAACCAGACCCCCATGTGCCAGAGCAGTGCCAGGCTCTGAACTCATGGGTGGTCACAGCTCCATACAGAGCACAAGAAGCTGAAGCTGACTTTCACTGCTCAAGGGTGGCCTGGGTGGCCCTACCAAGCTTGCTCAGGGATGGCAAACATCCTGTACAGCTGTTGACTGTCGCTGAGCTCTACTACTCCCGCCCTGTTTGCTCCAGGCCCTCTGGCCATAAGGTTACACTTTTCTAGCTCAGTGCTGGGTGGTGTTTCCCTCATCGAGTCAGTACTGTCCTGCACCCAAGCTGTTTTCCTGTGCTCCTGCTGTGCAGAACCAGATCCCAAACCCAGGGGACAAGAGAAAGCAAGTACATTTGGATATACCTGCAGGGATCAACCTGAATCTAGCAATGCCATTCCTAATGGTAAAGCAGAAAACTGCTGACCTTTGAGGGACTCCTCATGAAGTCAGCTTCATGAGTCTGTTCAGCCTCTCCCTGAATTCTAGAATTAAGAGTGAGGTGTTGAAATTCAGGATTGGCTCTGCACAAGAAAGAGCATATGGGCATATGGGATTAGCTCAATTCTGTAAAAATAAAGAATAAACATATTGCTTCTAACCAGTCCGCCGTGTTCCAGTGAGACCTCATGGTATGTACTACAGGTAGGCCACCCCCACTGCTCTGTTGATTCCACTGGAGCACAAGACAGAAGTCCTTTTAACATTAATGCCTGTCAGTCATACAAAGATTTGGTTCAGGAGACACACAAGCAGGAAAAGTAGCTAAATGTCACAGGCCCAATGAGAAAGAAACTAACAGTGTTCTTACTTCCTTTAGGCAATTCCAATAAGCAAGCAGATTGTGTATCTTTTATCTGGCTACTTTTTTTCCCCCTAATAGATGCAAATTTCTGCTTCTCACAATAAAAGCCAGTAATTATATCTGACATAGTTTTCACATTGAATCTGGGTTTTTTTAGAAGTTTAATTAACTTTTGATTGCTATAACGTGTTTCAGTATCTGTTTTGTAATTGTATGAAGGACTAAACAAAACGCTAATCTATTTTTAATTGTGTGTTAAATTTTTGTTGCTTTCTTTAAACACAACTAGCAGATAAAATCAACTACTCAAATCACAGAACTGTACTTCCACAACAGGAATACCAGCCTTCACTGCAAACAATTCTGACATTTGTGGGGATACTAAATTAGCTCTGCTGGAAGAGCTAAAGATGTGGACCAATTCTGATGCTACAGAACTGGAGCTGAAGAAACCATGCCCTTCCTCAGAAGTATGATGGAAAGCACAAAGATAAAAAGCACAGTACCATCTTCCTCTCAATCAACTTCCCCCAGAAGCCTGCAATGGTTCTTTCAAATGCTAAACAGACCTGGGGGGCAGTTTGGAAGGCAAAGTGGATGATAGTCTTCACTTGTACATCTTCTCTGGAAGAGCTGTTTCTGGCAGCTCTGCACAGGCATTGTGCAGTAATTGTGGTCTTTGATTGACAGGACTGCTCATTTCTGCTGTCTGACTTATACTAGGGCAATTCTTCATGCCCTCTTTGCTTTTCTTATTTAAATACCTCTGGAGGAAGGAGGATGATGGTTGGGAGGCAGATATACTCCTGACCTCTGGACAGTACTTTGAATAAGTCAGTACTAAATACAGTCATCATAACATGCCTTAGACAGTAAAATTATTCTAACACCACCAGCACCTCTCTGCACCCACACCGCTGTTGTCTCTTCCAGCTAATTTGCATTTCAGCTAACATATCTGAGGCTGGGTCTTGAACTAGAGAAATAGGCTACAAAAATAATCACCAAATATAGCAGCCAGAGAACCTGTTTTTGCTATTTTTGATAAAGCAAGTAGCTCAAAAAGAGAAACAAAATAAGTAAACTGGGAGAAAAAGAGAAGAAAAAGAGGTTATCCTCCAACATAAACTGAAGGTCTTGACTCATGATCACAAACATCACTTCAGAAACAAATCACACTGACATTCTGAGCTGTCCTGTGGCAGCTTAAACATCTTGGACTAAAGATATGCAATATCTTTCTTGATTTCTTTGACAATGGACCAAATTAAAATGGCCAAATTAAAATTGTACTTTATTTCAACATTAATCCCAGTTTAAAAATTATTTTGTGGAAATACCTTTACATTGTGATGGAAATTTGCAGTTCAATTTGCAATTCATTGCTGCAAATTCCACTGTCCAGGCCATTTTCTGATGATGAGTCTTTTAACAGCAATCTTTAACAGCTGGCACAAAGAACATCCATTGGTTCTGTATCACCCTTCACACCAGTAGTGGCACCCACCCATGATTCTTTACTAAATGATTCTAAGTGATTGAATTTTGTTTGTTTGGCAAGGAAAGAGTTTCAAATTTGGCAAGGAAAGAGTTCCAAATTTGGCAATGGAGAAAATGAAATGTTGAAATCTAATTCTTTCCTTGACACTCTGGAGCCTTTCAGGTACATCTACCCAAAATGAGGTAGTTCTACCAAGATATAACCCTTGCTAGAAACCTGCTTTGTATCTTTGCTATCTACGTGCCACTGCAGCTTTGTATGGTTTCTCTTCAAAACAGACAGGGGCAACTCTGCCAATGTGATAGCTGCATGAAAGACCACTGATCATGTTTCAGGCACCAGACAAAGGAAAAACATCCCAGATACATTTTGTCCCTTCAAAGTCCAGTCAACTCCTGCCCCTGCCAAATGGTATGCAACAACAAACTTAATAGTAACAACACCCCAAAACATCTTCAGGGAAGAATTCAACCACTTGAGATCATTTTGGTACTGAAAGACAAGGAGAAAACCAAGTCCCTGCAGAGGCAGAGCTTCCTTCCAGCATCCACCCACCTCTTGACAAAAGGATTTTTTCTAAATATGCATAGAACCCCGGAATCACACTATATGCTGAGTTGGAAGGGACCCATCATAATGTTCAAGTCCAGCTCCTGGCCCTGCACAGGACACCTCAAGGATCGTACCATGTGCCTGAGATTGTCATCCAAACACTTCCTGAACTCGGACACTTAACCATTCCCACAATGGGTAAGGAAAAACACACCTCCACTGCAAATTGTGAGACTGCCATCTGCCCCTACAAAAGAGAAATTATCTGAAAATAACCAGAAATGTCTTCTGGGTACCATTCTCAAAACACTTACTTTCAGATCCAGTGACAACAGGCAGAGAGGATACAGGAAATATTCTGGGACAACTGTCAAATCCAAAACATGGAGAAAAATGTCTTTATATAGTACCTGATAAAAATACCAATATAATTTATGCATGGATATATTCTTTAGATGTCAGGAAGTGGTTTTTTTTCAAATAAAAAACCCACAGTCAAATCCAAATCCATGCCTAAAATTTATCCAACAAATTTATTGTCATTCTTTGGCATAAAAGAGAGGCCCTTAATCTACAACAGGCAAGAAAGATTCAAGAAATTCAAGGTGCAACAGAATTATTTGGCTTCCCAAGGAAAATACAATGTAATTCCACCAAGAATCCATAAATAAACAATGATGTCATACTAATTTTTCTATGCAATGTTTCACAGGCATTTGTATTGAAACTTGCACATGAATAAATGTTCGCTATCATATCCTGGTCTAAATAATGGCACAGAACCAAATAACAATCAATATCCTTATATATTAATATCCCTCTATAATCTGCTTATGATAATTTGTTGAGACTGTAGCAAAATCCATTTTTCTTAACAATCAATTTATATTGCAAATATATATGGAAAATCCTTTCATTTAAAATGGATTTCTACCTCATTAAATTCTTCTTAATGAGTCTGGGGATACAGCTTCCAAGTAAATGAACAGAAGGTATTTTAAATAAAATTAGCTGAGTTTAAATAAAAACATATTGTATTTTACAATACCCTACAGCTAGGAAAAATTAGCTACTTCATACACTAACCACCTGGTGCAATTTCCCATTCTTCCAGGGAGGTTTGCTTTGAGAAGAGCAACCTCGTTGAGCACACATCAAAAATCTTATTTCAAAATGACAGACAGAAGCCGAATATATCCTCAGGTGTAACACTGATTAATCAGAAGTGCATATTGGCCCTTGCTGTTCCAGAGGGATCTTTGGTAATCTTATTCTACGATTGACTCCAGGTACTAAAATTCAGCTTCTTACTCACACTGTTATATAGTAACATTTTTATTAAAAAAAAATAATATTTTTAAACACAGTTGTAAAAATAAAATCTTTGGTCATAAAATTAATCTAGAGAGAGAGATACTGAATTCTGCATCATTCTATCCTGACTTGAATGAAGGCAGTATTGTTCAAAACTTGTCTCTGACAGAATTAATGTATGCGAGAAAGACACAACTCTTCCAGTTTTGGAGCCGTTCAAGGAGTATCAGGTTATGTGGCCAAACCAAAAAAGTTAGTAAAAGAATCACCTGCAATATTTTAACCTTTCCCATTAGCACTGGGAGCTCATTTCAAAACTATGCACTTCTTTTTCCCAGATGATGTGGATCACTAGCTATCCGCATCCCTTTTAACTGCGTTTTCTGTTCCCTCTGCTCCGATGCAGAATCATTGAAGAGATATAAATACTCCAACTTGATAGACTGATCTCAGCCAGCTGAAAAACAAACAAGTAATGAACAAAAGAAATTACAAACAATATTCAGATTTTCTTTTTCATGCATAAACTATACAGCATGCTGCTCTTATCACAAATACGTAACATTTCTCCACCAGAAGACAAGATCTTTCATTTCTTATCAAAATAAGAAACCAAAGCCCGCTTCCTGCTAGCTACTGGGTCACCGGTAAGTAGAGCTGTAGAAATACTTTAATTCTGTTCCAAAGCTTGTATTCAGCTCCCTCCATAGGGAGGGCAGACCCGAAGCTCCCGTTTAACCATCCGCACAAGGCCCCGCCTCACGCTCCCCCCGCCCGTCACCCGCCGGCCGGTGCCGGAGAGGCGGGACCCGGTCCCGNCTCCCCGGCATCGCCCCTTCTCCCCGCGGAGCGGGGTCGGCCCGAGCGCCCAGCTCCCTCCTGTGCGCGCCTGCGCCCGCGGGGAGAGGGTGGGCGTTCAGACTCTGGAGGGGAACGTGCTCTGCTCCTTCTCCGGGCTAGGCTGCGCTTCAGGCCGTGTTCTGACCTCGGCTCCTTTCCACTCCAGCGCGCTGTCCTCGCTCCCTGGTTGTCAGCAAAGGTTGCGGTCAGTCCCTTCGGCGAAGGGACAAGCAGCAGGAGGCCGAGGTCGGCGCACAGCTGTTTCTCTCTGCTGCTCTTTTCTCTCTCCCTGTGGTCCTGAAGAGACTTTTCCGCAGGCGGACGTCTCTTCAGGAGTATGACTGCTCCACGACCAAACACTTTCCTTGTAACTGTGTTATTCCTTCTTTTCTTAATCGCACTTTCACAGAAACACTACAGCCTTGGCTGGTGGGCTCAGCTGTTGGCTTTGTTTGTTGTATGATAGTGTTAACTTGGAGAAGGCCGTGTAGGACAACGGGACTATGGCAGCAGTAGTTCTGATGTTGTTTCGGTTTTGGTTTTTTTTCCAGGACACTAACTAAAAATGAAATATAGCGTGTAGACCATCACACAGGTTAAGGACAACTCTGTTTTTTCCCCTTTCTCCTCCCACAGTCTTCTGCTGGGGGAGGTAGGTAGGTCTGCAGACTCTGTGGTCGATGTGCTGTGCATGCAGCCCAGGGCTCTTTAGCAAAGCGTGAAGGCTGCCCTTTGGAATGCACTGCCTGCTGTAGTTGTTATTGCTTGTTACCTACACTAGAATAACTCATTTCTGCCATTGTCAACTATTTAGCCCATGGGATTTTTTGTTTTTGTCTTTTGTCCTTTTTATTTAAAGACTATTACAACAGCAGGGGCTTAATACAGTCACCTGCATACATTTTAAAAAGTAAAAGTTCTGGCGTGGTTAAAGGGTTTAGGCATTCATTCAGCATCTGAAGAGAATTCACTATTTGCCTTTCACACTAGCCTTAAAACCTTCCTCTCCTTGGTCAGAAGGGACAGGTGGATCCAGCAGAACTAGTTTCTGCAGTATGGTCTGGAAAGCCAGAACATTCTACTGTGAGGATATAGGTTTCATCTCATAGACACTGTGTTTGACAGATGTGGAGTATCTGTGTATATTGCATTATTAGCCTCTCAGTATAAGGTTAATCAAAATAAAATTCTGTTAAACCAGCATAAATTAGCTATAGGAGAAATAACCTATTTCTAGCTTGTTAATTATGAAGTAATTGCAGATCTAGGAAAGAAAAATAGAAATGTAGTTTTACTGTCTTTCTTTTAAGCTATCTTAAAAGGTACATGTTGTGGTTGAGAGATATTAATAACTTTGCTGCAAGGAGGTTATGTAGTTTATCTCTATACTTTGCAAAATTACTAGGAAAGTAATAGATAGCACTAAAGGAATCTGAAAGAGATTTGGGTGGTCTCCAGCAGATATTTTTCGGACTTGAACCTTACTAATATTTGTCATGGGTACCTGGGTATCTTTCCTGGGTAACTGGGGCTTTTTAAGATAAGTCTGTTTTAACAAGAAGTAATCACCATGCAGAAAAAAAGACAATTGTAAATTCATATTTTCTCTAGTTTGACTGCTTTAGAGGTCATGGAAAGGAAATTTTGCTGCTGACATTTTCTAGTAGGGTATTTTTACTCCCTATTTTTGCACGTCGACACAAAAACAAAAAATACAGATCTCATCAACTATTATTTACATCAACCAGTGTGTTCCTGATGTTTTATTATCAATTAAAAGTAGGACCTCACCTTGAGACATTTCTAGCACACTATAAATGGCATATCATGTAGGTGGCTTTGAATAGCTTCTGAGATGTAAGAGACCCCTTAGGTACTTTAGGAGCTTCAGAGCAGATGTTCTTTATCTGCAAAAAGGTTAGGAGTGTACTTTACATATGAATCTCTGCCTTCATTGTGTTTTCATGATTTTGGCCTGTTGAGGGTTACTGTGCATAGGGTATCTTGTTTATGGAGAATTGTGGTTATATACTTTACCTAAAAGGCTTAAGTAGAGAGCAAAATAGGAACCAAAAAAGGACTTACTCTTGTAAAGGTAGGGGTGAAATAAGGTAAGGTTTGGTGCATCACATAACTGTGGGAGAAAAGAAAAAAAAATGAATATTCAGCTTAAATTTATAAGTGCTTACACTTTATGCAAGGAAAACTGTCTTTTCCTTATCTTCTTTCCCTTAACTTGTTTCCTGGTTACTATGGCAAAAAGAGGTGCAAAATACCAGGCACAGACTTGTTCTGTGACCTCTGGCAGATGATGTAATTTCTCTTTGCTGCACTGAATGTAAGAAATATGAAGAAATCTTCCCAAAGGGTAATAAATCTGAACTTAAAATGGAAATGTCACAGAATAATTTATGTAAGTTAGTTTCACAAACTGACTTTCTAAGAATTGCCAAGTCTTTGTTTTTATTATCCATTGCATTTTCCTGGAGGAAAAGATAATAAAAGGTAGAGTAGAGATAATATTTTGCAGAATGTATTTCACTTTTGCTAATGAAATCCTGAAAACTACAGATGACTGTGCTGAGTAAGGAGGGTGAGGAAGGAGTCAGTTGTTTGTTTCTTCCTGCAAAAGAGCTAAAAAAGCAGCATTTGGAGGCAGCGTTTCTAGGGCTGTCTATATGGCACTGGGGCTGGCTACTCCAGCCCTTCATGATGCAGGTTGCCTGATCTGATGATTACTTAGGACAGCTGTATAATAAATGCCAGAGTTGCATAGTATCTTGCTTTGCTGGTTTATTCATGTAGGCATTTCACTGTGTACAGTAGATCCACAGAGAGCACAGCTTTCCTGTCCTGTCACTGTGTAGGTGCCTTGCAGTGGCTGTTTGCACACCAGCATGTTGAATTTATGATCTTATTTGGGGTATTTTGCTCGAATTTTTGTGCATTAAATATAGGTCTGAGGAACAGTCAACTGGGTTTTGATAGGTTACAGAGGACCTGCAGCAATGATAATGGTTTTGCTTTGGTTCAGAAAGTTTGCACATTACATTGACCATGAGCACAAGTCTTTGGACACCTGGAACACTGGTATAAGGTCAGACAGACACATGTTATTATTAGGTTTGGTCTTGTAATTGCATTCAATTCTACATCTGTTCAATTAAGAAAACTAAAGAACAAAGTAAGACTTAAGGAGTTGGGTTGAAACACAGCTGCAGGTGTTTTCACAGTTTTCAGTCATAGCTGAAACCATACGTTTCAGTTTACAAATAGTTGCATAGCTTTCAACTTTATCGTGGTTGTAAAGTGTCCTAGAAGACCATAAACATGCAGTACAAATAGAAGCATCCTCTATCAGCTTTAACTTGTCTCTGAATTAATTGTTTTCTCATTTAATTTCCTGTCCCTCTAATTTTCAGTATGGATGTCTCACCTTGTGATAAATAGTTTAGTCAAAACCAGACATCACATAAGGGCAGAGGCTGGAAAAATCATGATTTATTTTACTTAATCTTTATCTATATGGCCTTCAGACTTGCAGGGGTCACTTTACTTTTGTGTCTTTAAGTGAGCTGCTTGCAGAATATTGTTACTGCTGTGAGACTGTATTAAAAAAAAAGACTCACGAGTCTCTGAATTAAAATTATTTTCTATGATGAGTGCTGTATCACAGTCACTTATTTCTAATGCTGGGGTTAGATGTATTCAATGTAAATACAGTTGGCCTATTTTATCAAAAGTATTTTTATTAGTAGCTATTTGTACATTATTGGTACCTGTGAGTAGCCTGACACCAGTCTGCTTCTGGAATGAATATTTAGCTAAACTTGTAAAGATATCTAATGTTTGGCAGTCTGCATTTCTCTCCCTTACTTGAATAGATGATTTGAAATGTCATTTGAGGTTCCGGCCATCCAATTTCTTAGAGTGTTTATGAAATATGGCTGTCATGTGGGAATCTGTGTAATATTCTGCAGTGGTCAAATGGAGTTTTGAAAGGAGCCATTTAAAGCTTTTGAAAGTTCTCAGCATGTGACATTTTGGCTATAAAGAACGTTCTCTTTTTTCAGAAGTTAGTCACTAGAAAAATACTTGGGAAGGCATACTTTTCTCAGTCATTGCCTTGAACATTTTGTTTAATCTCTGCAGTAACAAAGAGACAAAATCTCATGTATAACTAAGATTTCTTCACCAAAAACCTTTATCATTTAAGGAAAAGGGAAAAAAACAAATAGAGGGATTTTTTTAAAGAAAAGTAATTTTAGAAACTACTCACATTTTCTATCCTTTTGCTTTGATAGCATTGGTATTAATAACTCCTTTTTGTCCCAATCTATTTAACATCTCTTCAGTGGTATTTCACAGGTTGATGTTTATGTTTCCTCCAACAAAATGAAAAATATACTTATTCTTGACAAAGCAGTGGGAGGTTTCTTTATATGCTGTCTGTGGATCCTGTGTGTGTGGATGCTTTGGGTTTTTTCCCAGAGGAGTTAAGCCATGCAGGTGTACTTGTGCGTGAGACATTGCTGCTGGCTGCAGAGCCTATCAGTTGGGCTTAATAAAGCATGGGTTGTTGCATGTGCATTCCAAATGAGCAGAAAAGCTCCACATGAGTTTTCTTGTGCTTTTTCCTCAGTAGAGGTCTAATTCTTTCCTCAAATACATAGTTTTTATAAGTAGTCTCTCTAAGATGTGCTAAAGATATGGCATATGCTTTACTCTATACCAGTCAGCTGAAAGGATCCATTTTGCCAGTTAGATTTTACCCAAGCTGATAAATAATATTTTGAACAACTTTATAATCCTCTGAACAACTTCACAGTTGTCGGTCAATATATTTAAAGATTTAATTAACAGACTCTGGTTTTTTTCAGAATTATATTGTACTAGATTACTTTCAACATCAGAATAAAACTCAGTTCTTTGACAAGTCCTGTGGTGTCTTTCATGATTCATAATTGGAAATAATATCACAATTCACACTGAAAATTATTTTAGCTGTATGTTTGATAGGAAAAAAGCTTAGATTATTTCTTATGTAGGATTTGAGTATACTAATTCATCTTGTCATCTCATCTATGATAATACTGTACACTCTACATTCCAACTCAATTTGGCTTCACATGGAGCTAATAAATTGTCTTAATTGTATGTAGAAGCACTGTGCAGATAATCAGTACATATCTTACCTTCCACAGTGTGGTGTGTAAACTTAATGTCTGAAGCTATTCTAAACAAAAAAAACCCTACTCTTTGAACCTTTGTCTGTTATGTGGTTTTGTCATGGTTGATGCCAGTTTTAATGATAAGCATTCATCATAGATAATTAGAAACATTGACATAGTTTTCTATAATCTTTTGTAGATCCAGAGAGGGCTTGTCATCTACATATGCTTCTTCAAAGGTGCTGATGAGGATCTTGTCCCAAAAATTGGTAGGATATAATCCATATACATTATTGTATTGTTTGAAAAGGAAGAAAAGCAGTTGAGGCAGAGAAGGTAGCATGAGGTGACATTATTCTAAATCAATTACCTGGCTGAAAGAACAGTTTGGTCTGTCTTGTTTCTTTTGACAGTTGTCCATGCTTCCTTGTCTGTCTGTTCATGAGCAACCTAGAAAGCAATTCCCCTGATAACATTCTAGCAAACAAAGAAAATGCTGCACCTCCTGTTTAACATATTACATGTGTCATGCAATAGGTTCAATCCAGGACAGAACTGAATTTCAAATACATGACTTGATAAGTATTTTAACACTGATCTCAGGATCAGTGTGGCAGGATATTTAAGACTGTGGCCGGTAGAGGGAGCTGTGTGGATAATGAAAGTGTGTTTCCCATCTCCCTGCAGTGGTGCTGACACACGCTGGTAGTATGTGCAGTTTGCTGGTTCAGAAGCAATAACAGCAATGTCTGCAGTTCTTGTCTTCTTCTCCACATGCACTTTAACATTTACATTGAAGCAGAGCAGGTGCTGTGGATAAGGTCAAATAGTAGCAATTTCTGTCTACCCAGTTTGGCTTGACTTTTTTTTTTTTTTGTTCTGTTTTGGGGTTTGTTGTTTTGTTTTTTTACTTTTATGTCATTTCTTCTCCCTCCTTTCCTCCATCAGTAGCACTGGTTTGCCTGGGAAATTCTGTGATGCCGCATATTGCAGATAAGAGTGCCCCTTTTCTTTCTGTGGCTGGCTAATACTAGTGATTTGGCTAAAGGTTGTGTAACAGTATTTCCCTATTTCAGTCTATTTCAGGCTGCTGGCTGGGACCAGCAGTGCATAAGTACTGGTGCTATTAAAAATGCTGAGAGCAATTCTGGGGGTGGTTCTCACTTGGCCTTGGAGGGCACAGTCCTTCTGCAATGCTAAATATTTAAATCTATGATTAAAAAAAATTGTTTTGTGCTAGTAAGAGTTTCATTAGATTGTTGCTTGGGAATAATTACATTTTCAGCTGTGGGGCAGCTAAAACAGGCCAGAAAAAGAAAGTTCTGTTTCCTATCAGGACATTCATTTAGAACTGTCCTCCTTGAATGCCTGTCTTAGAAAATACTGTTTCCTAAATATATTTTGAATCTGTTTAAGTGTGTGGGTTTGGTTCCTGAATCACAACTCAGCTGTTTTGCTTCTAACAATATTAAACATTTATGTTTAGGGTTTGAAAGCATGACTACTATCCTCTCAGCTTTTACAGAGTTGGGGTAATGATTTGGTTCATTATAGAAACAGCAGAAAATCTAAAGTTAGTAAATACATTGATTCTATTTGCAAGTTTAAATGTTCTGGCTTATAAGCCAAATTGCATCTGCCCTTCCTGCCTGCCTCCTGCCCCAAGTGACAAACTGGTGGCTGCATGTCTCCAAGTGCACTGCTAAGGACACTTGCTCTACTTGGGACCAAACCGTGGAGCTGTGCCTCCAGCTCAGATCACTGCTGGGTCCTGCTGCAAACTGCTGCAACCAGAATGAGCAGAGAGTCAGGGCAGAATGCTCTCCAAGGTGCACTGAGGATGGTGTGCCCTACAATGTGGAGGGTTGTGCAAGTGCTCCCTATTTGAGTATCAAGCAATTAAGGAAGGCTCGCTAATTGCATCTTGGGTACTTTGGTGTGCATCCAACTAGAATCAGCTTTAGGATTTTAGATAGACAGTCACTTCCCCCAAAAATAGAACTTTAGACATATGATATTGAGATTCTTCACATTCCTCACAATACTCAGACATATTCGTTAATTAAGTATTTATTTTCCATGTTTCAGTTCATTAATAAACAGCTTCTTTTAAATAAACAGCTTCAGTGGTTTGTTAAACATCAAAATATTTGTTGGATCTTGTTTATGATGTCCTGTTTAATGCATTTCAGCTATACTAACTCTTATTTTATTTTTATTTGCAGTCGATGCATTGTTGAATGTTAAATTAAGTGAAAATGAAAACGGCGAGTTTGTCTCTGTTCTTGATTTACCAGGTGACGTACTCATCATACCACAAGCTACCCTAGGTGGCAAACCAAAGGGAAGAAAGATGCAGTACCATGCAAACATTGAAAAAGAAAAAGGGTTTGAACTTTATTCTCAGTTTGTGACTTTATGTGAAAAAGAACTGGCTGCCAATGCCAAATGCATGGAAGCTGGTGTTCTTGTCAAGCATGGCACATATGGAAACAGGCAGGTGTTAAAACTGGATACAAATGGACCTTACACTCATCTGATGGAATTTTGAAAAAATAAATTGTATCCCGAATACTGTACTGGTGTCTTTTGTTTGTTGGTTGTTTTTTTGTTGTTTTTTTTTTTTTTCCTAAGCATTAAAGTGCTTGATTCCCTTGGGGGATAGTTTAAAAAAGGATTTCACTCACCTGTACTGGTTTTGCCAATCCCATTAAATAGAGGGATGCATGAGACTGCCTTGCTGTAATGAGTATGTGTTTTTGTCTCGTATGCATCTGAAGTGTGCTCAAAATATTTGTTAATACTGATCCAATAATTCAAAATGTTTATCGACAAAAATGGGATAATGCAATAATCTTTTACTAAAAAATAATGAAGGAAGTATTACATAGCTTGAAGAAGTGGTTTATAGATAAAAAAGAATAGATACATTTACATTATTTTTTACCTTTATGTTTCCTATCTATAAAATTACAATGCTTTCTAATTAACTAGTATATTGAAAACAAATTCACTGAATTTTAGCCTCTTAGAGAGTAAGTACTAAATAAGAAAGTCCATCCACTTCAGCTGAAGTGAGTAAGGGTGGGAGAGTTAAGGCAGTACAGGACTGGTCATGGGCTATGCAGGGAAGAATAAGTGAGGCACATGTAGAAACCAGCAGTATCACTGAATTGCTTGCTTGAAGTTTGCATTCTGAAATCTCTGATGTGTTTTGATAGGCTGCCTGCTATAACTTGGTCTATGCCTTTGTTACTGTGGTCTTGCTGTCTACTCAATTCTTTCATAACAGAGCCTCAGGAAAAGAACAGAAACATTCAAATGAGAACAAAAATAAAGATGGTACGATGTACGCTTCCATCTCATTGTTCCCTCTGCCCCTGTTGCTTCCTTCCAGCTTTTTGTCCGTTGAAGCTGCAAGGCAGAGACTGGCTTTCCTTTTATAGACAGTATTGGTACAGTTGGGGCCCCCTTCCCAGCTGACCCCCTATGCAGTTCTCTTATAAACATTATTAACAGATGGTGTTATAAAGATACCATGAGAAATTCTGTCTTGAAAGGCAGTAAGAACACAGCTATATTAACATGTGGCAAATTCAAAACTGATTCAAATGTGTTCATCCTGTGAATCAAGTTTCTCTTTTAATGCAGCCTTACGGTTTAGAAGGGTTCAAAGTGAAATTAGACATTTATATGGTTTGCAGCAATTATCCAGAATTGCTGTTTGAATAAAAATTTATTCTGGAAGATGTGTAAAACCTTATGGTTAGTGAGGATGCCAGCTTTCACAATCCTGAATTGTAGGCCAGTAGTTACAAGTACTCTGGCCTTATTTTGTACAAAACATTGGATGTGTAATCTGTAGGCTCAAACAATGCCATGAGAATCACATTTTTTTAACAAGTACTTAACCTAGAGTTTTGATAAGAGAGTAATGAGATTTTTTTTTTCAGGTTAGCATAATATATAGTTAATAATTATTAAATAAATAAGGATATTGAATTCCTGGCAACTGACATTCTCACAGTTGAAAACAACCATTTACACAAATGGCCTAGAAATACTAGCTATTAGGACCCAAATGACATATTTATTCATTAATAATTAACAGTTATGACAGTAACAATATGAGTCATGTTCAAAGTTCTTACTAGCAACATTTAAATAATAGTGTTCTGATGCAAATGACTAATACAATTCATTATGATCTGTGTGCTTGAAAAAACATTGCAATTCCTCTTTCTGTTGGAGATCAAATCCTAGCAAGTGCTGAGTAATACCACTTTTCACAGACCTTACAGGAATTGTGGGTATTTAGTATATCTCAAGAATTGATCCTTTGAGGTATAATACAAAATCTGCAGCTTTTAATTTACTTACTGTCTCCAGAAAGATCTTTGGCAGCCTGGCAATTCATTCTCTCTATTTAAAGAACTCTTAAGATTTTTAAGAGGGATAAGCTTGAAAATGTTTAGTGAAAAACAGACTTCAAACCAAACTCCATCTTATAGCAGTCTGTCATATAAAGCAGATAAAAACTAATGCACATTTCAGTGGTTCTTAGGACCAGATGGAACTCTGAAATTTTTTGTGAAAAGGTGGATAATTTTGTATTATCTGGCCATTTCTGATTTATTTCTGTATCCATCTTGGAATACTGATTTCTGCCATCTTCTGCTCCAGGGATTGGCAGCTTGTTGAATGCTGTGCCCTTTGTACTGCTTTATTTATATCTACTATTGATTCACAATCCATTTACTGAAGGAAGCCATTTCTGAGTAGCATGCTGGACCACACTGATAAAAAAATTGATTAAAATTATTTTTTCAAAGCCAAATGCTTATTCCCTTCAACCATGAATATATGCTTTAAACAGATGACCTGACTCTGCTTCAAATAGTTTCTGTAATATGACTAGACAAAAACTCAGATAATTATCCTGTTCTATACTTAGAGAATATCTATTAGAAGATGCTTAATATTCCCCACTGCCTTGAAATAACCTATAAAGTGAGGAGTTGTCCTTATGCTATTCTGTCTCCAATTCAACTGCCAGGCAGGAATTTGCAGTATCAGGTTTTTGTGACCTTGTTTGCAGCACACACACCCAGCGTGTTTAAGCTGAGCATGTGTGGACTATGAACCAGGCTCATAAACACTCACTGATGAGTTCAGGGGCAACAGCCAGTTTTCTAGTCAGCAGTATTCCTGCTTCCTTCCCATGGCCTTTCTGGAAAATTTTACCTCTGCTGCTACATAGACTATGCAACATATGAATTTACAACATACAAATATTAAGCCAGAACTAGAACTTAATAAGCAGCATGTAGCCCAGTAATACTTGCAAGTGTATTGTTATTGCTAGTGACAGTCCACAGGCCTTGTCCCAAGAGCTCCAAGAGCTCAGGATGGAGGATTATCACAGGAACTTTACCCAGGCTTCTCAGAGTTTTGGTTTTATTTGATATTTGGCTGTAACAATTTTTTTCTGAGGACAAGAGACTATGGCTAATTTGTTTTACTTTTATGTGTAACCACAGTTGTTATATAGATACTAATAATTAATATTTATCCTGTGTAGAATTATATATTTATGACTCTAAAATGGTGTCATAGGGTACAGAAATACAGGCCTATTAAAACTGCAGGAGCTTTGATAAGTGAAGACAGCAACTGCAGTGTGGAGGCATGGGATAGTAAGAGATGGGGCACAGGCTGGCACTGGAGACTCCAAGGCTATGAACGGTTTGCCAATGGTCAGTTGAAGAAATACAAACCTGGAGCTGGGCAATACTATTCCTAGGGATAAGAAAGAGAAGAAAGTGACTATATGAGATAAACAAAAAGCAAAGCACTTAAGATGAAAAAAAAGAAAAATACATAGTTGCAGGCCAGTGAAGAAAAAGCAAGGAGTAAAACTTCCTTTAAAAATGTGTAAAAAGTACCCTAAATGAAAGATA
>WEIU01023805.1:0-41049 GCA_013389925.1 Aegithalos caudatus | reverse complement strand
GCCCGGGAGTCACGGGGGCGGCGGCGGAGCGGCCGTGCCGCCAGCTCGGGGTGTGCCTGGTGCGGGGCCACACCGACCCCGAGGCTGCGGGCACGGCTTTGCCGGTCACTTGCACCGGGGTTCCATACTTTGGGGGTCTGGTTTTATATTTTCTTATAAACCTTGGTAATGAAGAATATTTGCGGAGGGGTGGCAATATTGGACATTCTGATATCTGGAAATGTTATCGTCAGCTTTTGCAGTTTCAATTCCTGGTTGTCTGGATAGGAGAGTGACTAAGTTTACGCCGTGTAACTGGTAAAAACCTTGTACAGGGATGTAAAACCTGTAAAGGTGCGTTAGTGTTGACATTTTTGAATGTGGGAAAGAGTAATAGGTGTAAGTTTAGTTAGGAGTAAACTTTGTTGAGATATGGGTGGAAGGATGATAGGAGATTAAGGAGGCAGATAAAAGTTAAGTCCAGCTCTATGTTTCTATAAGTGACATTTGATATCTTTTGAATTTTGGATTCATTAATTGTAGCGATTCTTTGAGCTTGGGGTTTCGTTTATTAGGATTAGGTGTTTGCAGTTAGGACCATGAACTGTACATTTATTTTAGTCTCACATACCAGAAATATTTTCCCTGTCTTCAGAAGTAGTCAAGCTGTATTGTATGCTTTAGTGTTTTGCTACAGGATATGTAATATTCTCAATTCATGTATGAGATAACAATTGAGACATAGAAGATAGATTACTTCTGGTTGTGTGATGAATGGAGTTTGGGTTTCTTTTCCTGATGGTTTGACACAATGAAAAGGAGGTGGGGGCAGGAAGCCAGTTTACTGTTACACTAAGTCTAGCTATACACTGAAAATCTGTGCTTGATTATAGAACATAAGATTGTTTTTGTAGTCAATAAAATATCAGACTTACTGACTAGTTGATGATGTTGTATGCCAACACATCAAGAACTTTATTAATGCAAGATGATCGTCTGTTCTGAGATTCAGAACACCCTAATGAGGCAGGAGATAAGAAGCACCTTCTCACAAAAACATTTTCAGATTGCGGGCTGTTTGTTCTATTCAGCTTTTACCTGTGATGGTTCTTACTGGGTTCAGGTAGTAGAACCTTTAAAAAGGCACACAGTATATCTGTATCTACATTGCAGACGAAAAAAGCTTGAAACCTCTACGCAGTTACATTTTTTGAGCTGTTTTGGAGTTTTCTTTGGGGAGCAGCCATATAAAATACCTAGAGAATGAACCATTGCAGTGAGGTATGTCAGTGATTCCTGCCCGGATAGTGATCTCTGATCTGCCAAACAAGTCTCCTGCAGAGTTTGCATCTGTCAGGGCTTCTGCTGCTGCTAAATTTCTGTGTCGGTGTTTCAGTGCAGTTGAAGTCTAATCACAGTAAAAACTATGGTGATTTTCAGGAAAAATATGTATCCTTTGCTGGGATTTCAGTATATATTAAAGAAAAAATGCCCTGTGGCTTAATTTAATGCTAAGCTAGACTGGATTCAGCATTTACCTTAAGAGAAAATTGGTAGCTAAAATCAACCTGCTTTTTACATAATCCATATACATATATATCAACTACTGTAAATAAATTTTACATTTTAACACAAAATTTTGTTTCCTGAAACTTCTGTCATTGTGACAGAACAAACCCCAAACAAACAACAAACCCCACCCTGTCAGCATACTTAGTTTGGTATATTTTGTTTATATCAGATAAACAACATTGACTGCAACATTCTCAGGACTAAAGCTATGTTCAGACACATACTGAAATTGTTATATATTATTGTTTGTAGGTGGATGTTTATAATTCTGTGGTTTTCATGCACCTGCCTTGCTATCACACTAGGTTTCAAATCTGCAAAGAAATAAACCCAAAGCATTCTATGTGCTTTTATTCGAACTGAAGCTAGTTACTGCTTTTTGAAGTTTACTTAGTCCAGTTTAGGGGAAAAAGAAAACGTTTTAAATGCACTTTGTCAGTATCAGGTATGATACTGTTTTTCTGACTATTAGAAGGGTTGGTTAATTATTTATATGCCGTTTGCCTGGTTGACTAAACAAAATAATGTTCTGAGATCCCTATAATGGAACCAACTTTATCTTTTGACTGAAACTTTTAGAAATGAACCTAAATATATTCAAGAGTTGTGAGGGCCAGAGAAGTCAGTGTGCCAGTAGTGCCCACTGTGGAGATCAGGAAATGGCTTTTTATATTTCTCAGTCACTGAGTGTTGCTGTTTCCTGCTTTCCTGGAATAATGCTTCTCATGTGGAGATAAAAGTTTAAGTCATAATAAGAAACATGAAAGCAAAGTAGTTTTTAGCGTGAATGAATGTCTTCCAATTTATTTTTTTAATGTCTTTAATATTTTGCACTGTTAAAACAGTTATTGCATTTTCAGGCACTTTCTTCAGGGTATTTTTCTCTAATTATGTCAAGCTTTGTCCTCAAGACTTGAGAGAAATCATTCAGCATTCCTAGAAGACATTGTCTTGTCGTTTCTTTCACACTTCAGCAAATGTATATTGTGTTGTAGTTCTTATCAATGTCACTGTTGTGTGTGAGGACTGTGGGTGGTCACATTCTTTGAGTGAATATTTTTAAAACCAGGAAGCCCAGAGCAAGAATTCTGATAGATTTCACACAGGTCTTTGTTGCCTTTAAGCTTTATTGCTCTTACAGATACAGGGTAATTCCTGCAAAAATTATGGAAATTATGGAAACTTGGAAATCAATAACATTTGATAAGCGTTTTGGTAGGAGAACCAGTCATTTGGAACTGTTCCTGTGGGAGTAAACAAGTACTTTGTGTCAGTATCATTGTTCACAAAACAAAATACAACCCCTTTGTTTCGCAACACAAATGAAAGTAGCTGAGAAGTTAACAAGAATTCTGTTTGGGCTGTGTGATATTTGTTCTTTAGTACAGCCTGAAACACTGTGGGAACACTGCAAGGCCTACATATGTGGAGCATGCAATATATGGAGATGCACTTGGATTGCATCTTTAACAAGTCCCTGCATAAATACTACCAGATTTTCAGTGAGAGAATAGACATAGCATTACTGTGGCCAGTTTCTTCATCCAGAGCACTGCTAAGAGGAAAGACTGAAAGAAAACTGTCTTGTTTCAACATCTATGGTTTCAGAGTCATGTTTCTAAGCAGAATAACTGCATACAAAAATATGATGTAAGTGGAAGTTGTCCTAGTCTGAAATCTTCAGCAATAACTAGAGGAAGTGGTTCTGCAAGCATCTGTTATTTTTTGTTGCTCACAGTCAGACAGATTCTTCATTGCTTTCTGCTGTTTGGCATAAGCATGTGATGCAAATGTGTACATATTTTTATTTAAAAAGGAAGATTTGTGAGGGAAACTGAATTCCACTAAAGCATAGCATATACAATAAAACATATGAGTACTCAACCAGAGATTTATTTGCTGTGTTTTTAACATGTTAATGCACTCAAAATTTGGTATTAATAGTTACAGTTCTGCTTGATTTAAAGGCCTTGAAATTTTGGACCTTCTCCTCTGTGGCCTGGTATTCTTTTTCATGTGCTCTGAGTTCTGGTCTTGTGATGACTTTCTCTTGGCTTGTTCTTAAAAACTGCTGTCTAATGTCACCGTTGGTCCCATCTTCTCTGTGCTTGGCTTCAAATTTCTCTACTGCTGACCAATGTAACATAACACTGCAAAATACCTGGCATTTTTATGGCTCTGCATTAATTTTGGATGAAAAGCACTTGTCAGCTTGATGCCAAGGATAATTTGGCTCAATTTGATGAGACCAATCAATGACAAATTCATGTATGTGTATATGCACTGGGCTCTGGTTTCGTAAGGTGTTCCTAAACCTCTTCGTGAAGTATTTAATCAAACATACCAGCGTTTCTTCTAAGGAAGCAGTCTTCAGGGGAGTTAACTTTCTCTTTGTCTCTTCCTCCACTCTCTTCTTCTTGTCTCAGTGCTGACATTTCCTGTATTTGTTTTATGTTTTCTTTGAAATACATACAAGCAGTAAAAGGGCACATGAAATTCCCAGTTTTTTTTGTTTTTTTTTTTTCTTTTTCTTTTGTTTTGTTGTTGTTGTAGAATGAAAAGCCAAGAGTGATAAGCACTACTGAACATAAAATATGTACAGAGGGGTCACTGTTATGTTGGGGCCAGCAGCTACCTGCTCTTGTTTCGTGTTAACTCTGTGGAGCAAATATTTAAAACTTGTGTATATAGAGAAAAGATACAAGTTAGCTGAATGATGGGGATCCTGCCACACAAGTGATATGGAAGTACTGATTCACTTACACTGATGCTTTTGTTTAGTTTTGCCTTCTCTAACTGAAGATTTTGAGGCAGGCTTTGCTTCTGTGAGTTAGTGATAGTTTGTAGAAGTCAATAGGTAAACAAAGGCTGCTCTGTCTTTCCAGTTATTATAAACATATTTATCTGTTGAATATTCCCACTCCAATATATTTCCAGTGTCTAAACTCCAAGCTCATTTAAGCTGAAATTTTAGTTCTTTATTCCTTATGAAATTACTGAGATTCTGTAATTGTTTATTTAAATCAGATTATTTCTCTGTGTGCTATAAATTTCTTGGGCAGTCACATCTCCCATTTGAAGTTGCTGGAGTTTGAACCTGCACTTTTTGCCTTCTCTAGGCCTGGGGCTCTCTCTATTTTTGCCTACTAATGTAAACAGTACACTGTAGCTATTGGATTTTAGTCTATGTTTCATTCATTAGTAGCTGTGTTTGGCTGGTGCTTTAAGGCTTTTCTGCCTGGCTGGTAAAGACCATAATACTCAGGTTCTCTTGTCAGAAGTAAGTCCAAGGGAGCTGGGCAGGAGTTCTTGTTTATGTTTGAAGGACCCTGAACAGGTGTGTGCAAGGGTGTAACAAAGGTTTGAGCATCTCTGTCTCTGCAGTCAGCTCAGATGCACTGCTAACGATCATCCCATTAAACTTTTAAACTGTGCTGCAGGAGTAACATTGATCTCAGCTGTTAATGGCTGGAATTAAACGTGTCAGGCTGGAAGGCTTTCACTTAAACGTATTGGTTCACTCGTTAGGCAGATGATAATAAATCTTGCTTTCTGAAGAAAAGAACGTGGATTTGAAGTCAGTTAAAATACCACTGTGGTGCAGTGAGGGTCATCTTGAAGCTAGCAAATGTGCTTCAGCTCTGTTTTACAGCAGTGGAATGGTTATGGCATTGATTGTGCCCAATGACAGCTGGTATGAAAACACTGGTTGTTATTATTACTGACCATTTTTCATCTTAATTATTAATTTTATTTTTTTTTTACTATTACTCATTACTGTCAGTGAGTAACAGCAGTAGTTTCTTAGAGGAATAGTATGTGCTTGTGTCTCTGCTGGATTAGTCATTGGTACAAAATTGAATCCACAGGTTTATTATCTTATGGCAGATTTAGTGCAGGATTATGTTAATACTTTTGAAATTAGAAAAATATAAATAATTACTATTAAGGTAAGTTAAATGGCACTTTATTTTCTTCACTATAAAGTAGGTGTGAAGAACTTAGACCCTCATCTAGATTGTGTATTAGATCCTCACCTGAGCATCATGCTCAGAGAACTGGAGTTAATGAAATTTCTGTTTGAGCAGCTCTTGTTTGTGAAAAAGAGAGGGAAATTGCTGGAGCAGAGTTCAAATGTGAAAAAAAATTAAAAGAAAATAAATTCATAAGTACAAATTTGATCTGTGTGGTAATTTCCATTACTTGTGTCAATCTTCATTGAAATAATGAGTCCTAATTCTAAGGCTGATTCTTAATGACGAATCAGTTAGGAGTCTGCTGTATTGCAGATTACTTTTTCTTGGTACTTCTTATTTTTTTGTCTGTAAGCAAAATATGCCAAGAGTTGGAAAGAAGAGGAAGGGTGAAATTCATTAAGTTATTGCTCATAGCTTTTTCATTGGTAATGTTATAATTTTTGACTTAGATTTCCATGTGGAAGATGGAGTCTATGGTCTGCTTCCCTCATCTTTTAAAGCCTGAGGACATTGCCTAGCTTGGAATTAACCTGATCCATGTAACAGATATATTTGGGTTTTTTACTCTGTTATAACTCTATCATGGGTGGTCTGTTGGTTCTCATATTTGAAGAATAGTTGCTAAAGGCATAGTGTAAATGTAAAATAAACTTAGCTCACAGGAAAAAAAGAAGAGGGATTTTTGATTGATCTGTTCTTGTAGTGTTGATGGGAAAGTAATTCTTGTAATTGCTTCAGTTACCTAAAGACAAAACCAAAAATAGGGTGCCTCATGTTGATTGGCAAGTGAAGATTTCATCAGGGATGTATGCCTTTTTATATTGATTGATGGCATAGTATACATCTTATTTAATTAAATTTCTTTTTTTTTCCCTAGATTTCTTTTTCATATTGAGAAGCATCAAAATTATAACACCGGGGGAAAGCACGATCAAGTAATTCAGAATTTCTAAACCTGGGTTTCTTGTAAATAGAGGTGCATCTTTACATGCCTAGGTTGTATTTGCATTGATTCACTGGTGCTGATGCCAAGCAGCTCCAGTTGGGTTCACTCTTCCCTGGTGCATGACCTGCCCAGAGCCTGGCTGTGCCACGCCTCCAGTTAGAGCAGAGTCCCACCTGAGTCTGGGCAGTGTGGCTTTGGGTTTGGTGTTTCCTTCTGCACTTAGAAATTGCCTGGAAATATCTTGTATCCATAACAAGTACAAATTTATTATTAATTGAATGCAGCTCATCCGCAAGTTCTGTGCACGTGTTCAGCTTTGCACCGTGAGCACAGTGCCTTTTGCTCTGTTCTCTGCAAAACCAGGATGCTGCAGGAGAATTTGCTGCCCTACATTCTTGCCCTGCTTCTCCCAAGTTTGTATTCATGTGCCCTTCTTTTATCGTCACTTTGGAAACTTCGTAAATATCCCTGGTGTGCAGACTTACAGCTTATTGAAGGGAACCTCAATAAGTGCTTGGAATAAGTTTTCTGCATAGTGTAGGGAGTATGCTGCCTTCTATGCAGGCTCATGGAATCGAGATTTACTTGTTATCAGCAGTGGAAATATCAAGTCTGGGATTTTTAAATTTTTTCTGCATGGACAGTTCTGTTTCTACAAAACTAATTCTTGCATAATAAGCAGTCAGCCTTTGTAATTCAGTCCTAATAGTCTTTTCTTTGAGAAATGCTAGTGTTTCTGGCCATGTTAGCAGGTGTTCATTATAAACATCAGCAATTACACCAGAACATTTTTTGTTCCTTTAATTTAGGCTAAAATACGTACATAAATTTATGTTTGTTTTGCAAATGTGTGCTTATACAATTGAAGTGTTTCATTTAGAAACAAGTTACAATAATAACTTGAGATGGTGTTCCTTGGGGCTTTGTCCAGTCAAGTGTTAGAAACTCCTGAGGTGCAGGAGTTTCTGCAATTTCTCAACACCAGTCGCAGTGGCTGATAATTCTTACAGTGAATTTTTTTTCTGTCAAGAGGGAAGCTTCCTTGTTTTAATTCTGAAGTAAAGAATCTGTCTTCATTGTCTTGGTAACCTTCCCTTTTGAGGCCTGTGAGGTTATCTTGAACTTTTTCTTCAGCAGGATGAACACTGGTTCACCAGGCAAAAAGAAGTTTGGATTACTCTGATATCCACATGTACTTTTTGTTTTCAGCATCAGTCTCTTGAAGAGTGATTGAAAAGTGAATGCTTTTAAAATAACATACAGCCTGTATTTTATGTCCTACCAGAATAAGTTCAAGTTGAATGAGTTTTGAAAGGAAATGTTTTTGTCTGTAAATTCTAATATCAAAACCATATCTGGAGGCTAGGAGAATGGATTGATAATTGTCATGTCTTGCATTGATAGTATTGTACATGCATTTTCCAGAACAGTTGAATCACCTTTGCCAGTTCTGCTGGCTGTTGAATAAGCTTTCTAGAAAATTATTATCATTATGATGCTGTTTGAACTTATTTTACTGGTTTAGAATTAAACTGAGTTAACAAAACAGAAAGGAGAAAGGTGATTTCAGTAGTTAAATGAACCCAGGTGTATAATGTATATGGTAGGTCTGCCAAATTTAAATGTAGCATATAGAGAGCTAATAATATTAATGGAGGTCCAGCCTTTTTTTGGTGAGCTGTTGCTTAATGAATATCGTTGGTATTGCAAGACTTTGGAATTCTTGTTTTCTGTAGAAATGCTTGTATCTTAGGTGCCTTCATTCCTAACATTGATCTTTGTGTTAATTATTTTCCTAGAAAATTGAGTTCTTAACATCCTTTATCCAAAAGCCTGGAGCAGCAGAGAGACAGTTTTTACAATGAGGAGGTGTTACCTGCTAGGTAAGTTAAGTGCCAATGTCTGGCAACAAAGAGATCTTTTCAGTTAGGGAAAACAGCTGTGAGTTGTAATCCTGAGATGGGTATGTAAATTGGATAAGTTGCTGTGGTAGTAGGTGGTTTAGACATTAGAACAGGCCTTGGGTAAGGAGAGAAAAGGCACATTTGTGACCTATACATGTAATTTTCATGGTGAGCAGTGATGAAACTCTGCATTTAATCCTCCTTATTTTTTGGTATGTGAGGATAGAGCTAAATTCTGTGAGTGTTCTAGGAGTGAGAATTGGTAAATTGTGAACTTCTATGTACCTAGACAGACAAAATATGTAGAGGTATAATGTGCTATGTATATTTAGATCTGCTTGCCATTTTATAGTGTGGTGCTTTGTCAAGCTGCTTGGTATTTCAGGTAGATTTGAAGTGACAGTTCATTATAATAAAAGTGATTAGCTTTTCTTCTGTGAGTACATTTTACGTAAAAATGTGTGGAAAGTGGTACAGATAACCTTCTGCTCAGTGCTTGATGACAACCTGAGTACTGAATTATTTACCAATACTTTATATTGCTCATCTACTATTTGAGGGATCATTTTACACTATGATATTACTGCATAGGAAAAACTGTGTTCAGCAGTCTTAGTGACCTCTGAAAAGGATAACTTGCTTGGTGGTTTAAAATATGGTTGATATTTTACCAGAATCCCCCTGTTTTTATTTATTAAGCCTACAGAATAATGTGTTTTGAAGTTATATAGCATTTAGATATTGAGGGGGAATATATCATTAGAACTATTTTCCATCTTGGTTTACTTATCAACAATGTGAAAATTCCCAAAATAGTCTGAGAAACATAAGTTAAAACATAATTTCTTTTGAATTTTGAGTTTTGAAACAATCTTTTCAGGTTTGGGTTTGTTTTTTGTTTTGTTTTGTTTTGTTTTTTTCCAAAAGAGATTATTAGAGGTTTGCTCAGCAGTGAAATTCTGGTGACTTTTTAGGCCTTGCTTGGCACTGAGAAAACCTGAAGTATTTGAATAATACGTCAGCATTTATATTTGTAATATAATTAACAGGACTTTGTTAATTATTGGTTGCAGCTTTTGCTGCACTTTGTTCTTGATAACAAAATTATTATGTTTGACTTTGTTCTTGATAACAAAATCATTGTTTGAGGTCAGTTGGTCACTACTTTCAGATATATGATTAAGGACTAGAAAACCTCACTTGATGCAAAACAAGGTAAAGGAAAATCAGTTCTGATATATTCAGAAGTATATTTAACTTCATCTGACATATTACATCAATACCATTATCTCATTTTCAAAAGCATTCGGTATTACTAAGGACATCTAAATAAAACTACTATAATTTCCTTTTTATCTTATGCTTTCCTTTGAAATTCTCGTTTTAGTAAGTCAAGCACGAATATTGTATATGATATGATTGTTGACTTTTTATTAAATTTTTTTTCTTTTTTTCTATTTAGGTGTTCAGACTTCCAACTTGACAGATATTAATGAGGAAGAAAACTGATTAATGTTGTTTTGGTAGTTCATTGGATTATTTTTTTTTCATTCTGCACTGCTGGGAGATTTGAGGAAAATTTGAAGGAATGGAGTTAGCTCACAGTTTACTACTTAATGAAGAAGCGTATAACCAGCTTGGTGAATTTCAAAAAGCAGAGTTCATTTTTGAATGGTTACAGTTTTTGGAAAAACTTTTACCAGTGACTAACAGAGTAAGTGTAATGAGACTTGAGAAGGCTTTTTTGTTATTTTGTTTAAACTCGAAGAGCACTATGCAGTGTTATTTGCCTCATGTCTTGTATGTACAAAGAGTAATAGTATATTCAGTGTTAGCAGCAGCTTTCTAAATGTTGAAAGTTCTTGGTCACAGCCCTTCTAGTGACAGAGCCACTGAAAGGAATTTTAATTATTTTTCAACTCCAATTATTACTGCAAGATTTTGCAGCCCCATTATGAAGAATGTCAGTAACGCTTCACCCAGTGTTGCACAATTATTTGAGGCTTCTCTACCAAGAAGAATGTAACATCTTTCTCTTCGTTGTTTTTTTGAGATTTTCCTAGTCAAATGATAAAACTCTGTGTCCAGCCAACTCTCCAATTGTTTGATTCACTGTTTATTGTATATTAAGTAGGTTATATAGACATGTAAGAGTAAACTAACCAAATATTGCTATTTAAGGATTGTTATTTGTGATGAAAATCACCAGGTTCTTTTTTTAAGAGTATTTAAAAAATGTATATAAGATTGGATAATTGTTCTAACGGAAATTCTTTCTTTTCTAATGCTCAAGTTCTTGAAAATCAGCTTCTTCTTTAAAGTTCTTCTTTGCTACTAAACTTACTATATATCTATGAATTCTTTTATTTCAAAGCAGACATTAAAAAAGAAAGAGAAGGCAGCTTTGTTTGACAAAGATTTGAGTACAGACATGCCACAGAGAAAATACACTTGAAACACTACTAGCAATAATTGTGCTTTGAAAAAAAGTTGGGCTTTTTAAGAATAAAGTAGTCACATACTTGAAATGTCTTTTCTTTAAGTATAAAAATGCAATAAAATGTTCATTTGTAGTTCAGATGTCATTATCAGAATGGTAATAATGAAAAGTAAAGATAATTTACATCAATTATCTGTAACTAACTTTTAAATTTAACTGAACTTTAACTGGTTACTGATTTTACTTCCAGGCTGAAATAAGAGAAAACCAGAAGAAACTGGTTGAACAATTGACTTCTTTATTAAATAATTCACCAGGACCTCCTACCAGACGGCTTCTTGCCAAGAATTTAGCAGTACTTTATAGCACTGGAGACACTTTTTCTGTTTACCAAACAATTGACAAATGCAATGAACTCATTCGGAGTAAAGATGACTCACCAAGCTATCTGCCTACAAAACTGTAAGTGTGTTTTTACCCTCAAGCTTCAAATTCAGTAATAAGGAGACACAGGTTTAAGTGGTGAGATGCATCTGAGTTCACTGCCACAAAATAGGTAACAAAACAAAGATTGTGCTGGTAGTCCATGTTGTATATGTGCATCAGGGACCAGGAGGGTAGAAGACACCAGGTGGTCTCCAGCCAGACAACTGAAAATCAGGTCAGGGAGAATACCAACAACGGGTAACAGAGTTGTGAGAGGGCAGGTGCTTCAAAAACAAGGGAAAGGTAATAGTNGGTCAACTGGAAGAAGAGTGAAACAGACAAGTACAACTCCAGGTATAAAAAACAGTTGCTGAGTGCATTTCTTATTTAGCTGGGAAACTGGATATAGATAAAAACATCTGAAGTGTTTGTAACTAAATACTGAAAGCCTAACCAACAGAGCAGAGAAACGTGAACTGTTACTTTAGAATATGCAGCTAAGTCTTTATGTGCAGAAATGTTATGAATAACCTTCATTCCTGAAATTATGCACATCTCTCATTATAGTGAGGCAGATTAAAGATGAAGGTAGTAAAGATGAGATAGTAAAACATCCTCGTGCATCAATTATATGTTATTGAAAGCAGAGCAGGATCTCTTTTTTCCTTTACTTTGCATGCTAAACCTGTTTCTGATAACACAAGTAGAGATTCCTGCAAATAGATTTTGCAAGGAGTCAGTTGTATTTTTCAATACCACTTTTTTGTTTCCTTCTTCTTCCAGTTGACCTCTTTTGAGTTAAGAATAAGTTTGCTATAAAGGGTCTTAGTCTTGCAAAGTAAATAAATCACTGCTATACTATATTCTTAATGATGTGCATTAACATTAGAGTTGAGTCGGAGTGTGGGACAGAGCTGTGCAGGTGTTCCCACTTCAGCTGTGATATGCCACACTGGAGAATGTGGGATGATGTCAACATAGCAAGGAGAGGCCGTTGGCACTAAAACAGAAATGGGAGACAACCAGAGCCAGAATGCAGAGTAGCAGCTGAAGGGAGAGAGAGAGGTGATAGTGTACAAAATATTCCTGGGTGTGTAAGTAGTGGTAAGGAGAGGAAGAAAGAGATGGAGAAAAAGGTAATTGCGATGATTTTCTTCAATGAAGTTTTGGTAAAAGGATTTCTGGTAGAACTGCTATGGCAACAACGGGCTACAGAAAATAATTGGAACTACAGAACTGTGTGTTGAGTAAAATCTTTAATCCTAGGCTGCAAATATATGAAATACTTGGTGTTCAGTGTAGAAAATCTGCTTTGTTTTGTTTTGTTTTGATCTTGATTAAAGTGTTGTCTTTGCCATCTGTCCATATTTAGCATGCATGCCCATGTTGTCTCATAGCAACACTTCACCATCAGTGTTCACAATATGTTGATACACCTGGGAACTCCTTCAAATACAGATTTCAGTGAATTGGTCTTTCATCTCATAGATTATCACTTTTCTTCTTTCATATTGGTGGAGAATGAAAATGTTTTAGACAAGCATTTTAAACACAACCTTAGCTAGGTGCTCATCTGCTACTAAAACTCAGCACGATGCAAATGCTCTACCGAATGAGATAAACAGGTCATGCAGCATGAATGCAGCTTATTACTTTATTAAGGAGAGTACCTGTGACCATCAGATGCTCAATTTAGAAGGGAAATTGGAAAATTGTAATTTTATGCCAAGGCACACCACAAACAAAATTTAAACCCAAACTGTTGGTGTGTACTGAGTTGGGTAAAAGCAATACAAAAACTGGGTTTTTAATCAAAGTAATATTGTGGTATGATAAGAGATAAAGCATAGTAGGTTTGTTTTTCTTACTGTACATTTAGGGAATTACTGTAAATATTATGTGTCTTTTTAATGAGAGATATATTCAGTATGAGAATTTAAAATTATATACGTGGAACTTGAATTCAGTTGGGGCATAAGCAAAATGCTGTTTTGTTGAAGGGGATGCTGAGCAATGTCTGCATATTTAAGTAGGTCTGGAAAAGAGCTGAAAGCTGATTAAACATATAATTCTTTTTCTGCTTGTCTTCAGGAAATTAATTGGTTTAGCTATAGGTCAGTCAATAAAAAACAAAAGCATTTTCATCAACTAATTATTCAAAGGAAAATGTTCTTTCATTAGGCACCTCTTTCTTTTTGGGTTTTTTTCCTCAATATTAGCATTTTTTGCCTTTGTTAAAGGAAAGGCCAATGAGCACACAGAGTCGAGTTGTCAGGTATTTCACCTGAATGTTAAGTTCAGAATCTACAGTGAAAAGGACATGGGTGTATAGTTTCATTTTCTTCAAGGTATTTCCTTATTACGTATTGTGATACATAAATGACAGAACTGTAATTACTAGACCATTTGGACTCTACTGTCAACCATCAAGTTGTAAATAAACCTGTCCCTGACTACTTCTGGCAGCATCTGCTGCAGCATGACACTGAGCATGCTTAGTAAGAAATTAATGTTAAGGTTGCAAGATGGATATGAAAATTTATCCCTCTTTTAAAATGTACTGGAAGATTGTATTACCTGAATTCTTGTATTATCCTAGTTACTTTAGCTACCCTTGTATCTGCATTTCTTCTAGCGGGTGTGTGCCACATACAGACCATTTTTTTCCCTTTTGATGATCCACTTACATTTCTGGGACATCCTGTTTAGTTGTTTTGCTGTTTGCACATTGATTACTTCAGTCATCTTTCATCTCTTACTGCGTCCATTTTCACGCGTCTTTGGATTTGCTTTTGTTTTAGTGCTGCGGTGGTATGCTTGGGCTATTTATACAAAAAATTGGGAAGAATTTTGGGAAACAGTTTTACTGACACCGTTGGGAATGTGCTTAAAGCAATGAAGAATGCAGAGGTATTGGAACAGCATGTTTAAAAAATGACTGGAAAAATAAAAGGATTTTTACAGTTGGTAGCTGGATCAATGAATAAAGAGAAAATGCATGATACCAAAATACAAAAAAAAAAGTTGTGAAAAGTCAGATAAAAATCAGTGTCTGAATTCTAAACAAGTACTAGAATTAATGGATTATGACTGTAAAAGGATGGATCACAGCTTTTCTTTATGTGATTTCATGAAAGTACTTGATGATTTAGAAATTAAATTGCATTATTAATGAGAACATTCTTTCTATAGTTCATACTTTATGTTTTGGGTTTTATAATTGTAACTACTGCTTTTCAATAGAACATACAATTACTTTTTTCATTTGCTTATAGAGTTTTGGGGTGAGTTATCTGTTTTAACTTATTTCAGTATAAATAGATCTCTAAAATCCCCCGCCATTTTTTACCTATTTCAGTAGTTGGCAGTTTGTATTTCCAAAAAACTTAGAGTTACAAAACTTTAACATTTCTCTTTTTTATTTTTCAGTCTCAAGGTCGTTATGAAATTATGCTTAGTTTGCAAAATATATTAAATGGTTTAGGAGCTGCTGCTATCCCCTGTCATAGAGATATTTACAAAGCTGCCCGATCGTGTTTGACAGATCGATCCATGGCTGTCCGCTGTGCTGCTGCTAAGGTAAACTGCTCCAATTTACTTAAAAAGTTGCTTTAAGTAGCTCCCTAATACATAAGGTTCTGTTTTAGTGATTAATGAACACGGAAATAAAAACATTGTTTGCTTATCTGTGTTTCTTTGATATTAACTTGGCAGAAAAAATTGAAGTAACTTTGGTATGAAGCAAGGTGCTATTTTGTTAGGGAGAACTCAGAGTAAATGTAGAAAACTTAAATTTTTACTGAGTGCTTTCCCACGTCAAAACAATTTTATTTCCCTTTTTTTGTCTAGTGTCTTCTTGAACTTCAGAATGAAGCAGTATTTATGTGGAGTACAGAATTGGATAGTGTTGTTACCTTATGTTTTAAGTCCTTTGAAGGTTCCAATTATGATGTACGATTAGCGGTTTCAAAACTTTTAGGCACAATATTGGCTAGAGCTCTAACATCTAAGCAGAAAACAGGTAAAGTATGTGCTTTCTTTGCTGATTCCTCATCTGTAAAAACCTGTCAGATGGTAAGAAACTCAAGTTCTCTTGAAGCCTGAAGTAAAATCACATTGGAAGCTTCTGACTGTTCATATCTTTGGTTTGGTCTTTTTTCTAAGGTTTTTCTTGTGAAGTGCTGTGGTTTTGGTTGTGTCTATCTGTGTATCCATGTATTTATCTTTCTTTCTATCTGTCTTTATATAATAATGTAGTAAAACCCTTTCTCCTCTATGAGATTGTTGTTGTATGGAGAGAAATTAGTAACTTCAGGAATTTAAAATCAAGATTAATTTAAGCAGTTTAGAAATAACTAATATTTGAGGCAGTCTCTCTGTCAAACTAAAAGTTAAGGATACTGTCAAGCTGTTTTTCTGCAGTAATTGATAAAACATCTGGATTGTCAGTGGGTAGGAGTATAAATATGATCAGAGGCTGAAATTAGCAGGCAGTTTTGTTCACACAACAGCCATGTAACAGTTTTTTCTGACGGACAGTGCCTGAGTTAACTGAAGTTACCTGGAACAAAATTACCATCTCTAAAACTTTGTGTGATTCAGACTGAGTTGTTTTAGTCTTAGAAGCCCCAAATTAAATACCTAATCTAAGCAAAATATAACAGGATGCAGGATAAATGTGATTCAAACTGATTGTGCTGCTTTTAATGCCAACAGAGAAGACCTGCAGTGCAACATGCAGCAAATGTCAAATTTCATGCCTTTAAGCCCAAAGTACTGTCTCTCAAAGTATCTCAAAGTATTTGCATTGCAGAGTCTGAAGTCTTGGCTTACAAAGTATTTCCCTGAGAAATTTCTGGAGAGAATTACTGTGTTACAGAAAAAAATCAGCGCATGTCTTTTCTCAATAAAATTAAAAAAAAAAATAAAAATTCTGCCCTCTTTATAGACTCATTAATGTTTCCTTTAATCTATGTAAGCAATGTACTTGTTATTTCTAAGTCTCTAAGATAAGGTTATGTAAGAAGCTTATAAATTATTTGGTTGGCTATTTCAAGAAGTTTTGTCCTTATTTTAGTTATTTTTAGTTAAAAAGAAGTTAGAGCTAAGTGGGGCAGAAGTTAGATGGGGACTAGAAGGGGCTGGGGGATAGGTGGAGGGAGCAGTACATGAAGAAATTTGCAGTCCTGAAATTTGTGCATTGGGTCTGATAACCTGCTGATATTGAGGGGGTTTTGTTTATTTTATTTTCTGGACACCTTTATGTCAAATCCTCTCATTTCTTTTCTCATTTGAATGCTTGAGAAAATCCTTGGGGAAAAATGCAGTGAAAATTTTAGGTCACTTTACCCAGTGTGCTGTCATCATGCTAAGTTTACACGTACATGTTCCAGCATGTATTTTAAATGAACCTTCTATCAGGAAATAAAGCATTGGAACAGGAATTGGGAATGGGTAATTTTCCTAAACAATTGCAAGCATATTTTATTTTTCTCACTCTTTTGGAGAACTATCTTAATGCTAAGGTGACTTGATATTTTTTCTAAGAGTACCTGTAGCTGTGCCTTTACCTGACTAAATGTAGCAGAAAGGGATCTGCCCTGTCTGAGGTTTAGAATAGAGGCTGTCTTTGCTGGTAAACTGGAATATGTAGGAGCCAGGGCTTTCATGAAGCTGTGGGTGGTAGAAGTAGACCTTATAAATCTTTTTGCAGACGGAGCATGGATAGTAAATACTGAGGGTGGGTAAATGTAAGTATGCATATTAAGTAATGGCTTGAACTACTTAAAAGTAGTTAAAGCAGAAAAGCTTGAGAAATAGTGTGCTTTGGTGGAGCATTGAGAGCTAAAATGTCCTAATTTCTGTTGTGAAGTTACGCTCAAACAGTATTCGGATTCGATTGTGCTACTGAGTTTGTGCACATTATTTTTACTAAAATTAAGAGAGTTGAAACTCTACTTCTAAACTGTAGCAAGATTTTTGAACTATTATTCTAAAGATGTACATCTATTCTTAGTGTCCACCAAGCATAACTTCCGCCGAGTCTCTTTGGAAGATGTAATGGAGCTATTGGGAACTGGATTTCTGCGTGGAAGTTGTGGATTTCTACGAGCCAGTGGTGATATGTTGAAAGGGACCAGTTCAGTCAGCAGAGATGTTAGAGTTGGAGTCACCCAGGTTTGGATTACATTAGTAATGATTTTCTGAGATTGCTAAACATTTGTATAATTGCTTTGCTCTGTATAGATCTCTTTTTCCATTTTTTTTTTTGTATTTTTAATGAAATGTTTGTATTTGAAAATAAGAATTTATGTCTTGAGTCACACATGAAGGAAAAAAAAAAGAATTTTCTGATACTGCTTATTGTTTACCCAAGAGTTTGACATTTTAAAAATTAAATATGTACTGCTTGTGAAAGCTTCACATGATATGAATTTCAAATGAGTTATATAAATAAATTCCTCAATTTTTGAATTTAAAACTTATTTCCTTATGTCTGAAAATTAAAGGGAGAAGTTACAAGAAATGTTTGAACTTGAAGTAGTTTTCTTCTGTATAGGGAATTCCAAGTCTAGTTGTGAAAGGATGGTTCTGCTTTGAGTAAGTGCATGAAAAGTAAGGAAAACAGAATTTAGTGGAAAAAACCCAGCATCTATTTTGCTCATAATAAGGATGCTCAAAGCACAGAATCTTGTAAACTGAACAGGACTGAAGCCGGGCTGTATAGTCCCTGCTAGTAAAAACAGTATAAATTTTTCAGATAGTATCAGGTTGGCTTCATCCTGTAACTATTACCTTAAATTTAAACATGTTGAATTGTAAATACTCAAATGTGAAACCTGTAATTCAAGACTAAAGGTCATGGTGAACATTTATGTCTCAAATGGCTGTGATTATTTTCATGTGTTGAAGTCCCACAGCTATACGGTAACCACCTTTGCCAGTAAAGAAGTTTGTCAGTACATTTCAACTTCTGTGCAAGAGATCTTTAAATTAGCTTGAATTACTGATACAAACTGCCGGATTTTGCAGTGAAATAGCTAGAAGGTGCTACACATTGTCTTCTGTGCTCAGGTTGTGCTGAGAGGAAGCATTAGCTTTTGGCAGAGAGAACAGAAAAGCTGGGGAACAATAATACCTTGACAGCTGTTTGCCTAGAAAATGCATGCCAGAGATTTCTAGGGTGTTCTGTGTACATGGTAGTTTTATTAGTTTTCCAGGAATATATCAGATCTCTTGGTTCAATGTTTTGACTATTAGTGCTGGTTTTTGGAAGTTGTCTCCTTTTTTGTGCAGGTCACTGTTAACGCAGTAGTACCTGTGCTAGATAGTACACTCAAACTGTGACAGAAAAGTGCAATGTTTCTGCCAAAGAAGCTTGAAAAATTGTGAATAGAAAACACTTGCAGTTATAAAATGTATTAATTAGTGAGTTGCAGCTTATTATGGATTTAAAAATAACTAAGGCTCTGAAGATGAGTTCTTACATATGGAAGGTTTTATATTTGTTCAAGCCAGAGTTTAAAATGAAGCCATGGCAGTACCACTCTTCACAAGTCTTTATCCTGTTAAATACCTCAGGTTTTTTTACCCTGTAAAACCAGGGTAATGTACTGATGCATTATGAAGCCTAAATAGTATTTATCAAGGATAATAAGCTGCTAACAGTTCTAATAGTATAATTATTTTGTCTACAATAGTTCCCTTTCTTGTACACGAGTAATTTTGTTGTTAATGTTAGACACAAGACGAAGTATGTTTGAGGCAGATACAGACATTGATATAAGCAGTAGTTGTGAACTTTCTTATGAGGAATTTTGCGTGTTCATTTGCATACTCTCGTTTTTTCTATTCTGTTTTCTTGATCTATTCATTAAAAAGTCCAACATATGCACATAGAAAGCAGTTGTAGGGGAGCTTATTATGTGGCAAAATAAATGGTCTTGTGGTGATTAGATTTGTAAAGTGATTCTGCATTCTTTCTTTTTGTGGTGACAAACATAGTCTTTTTATGGTACCTCCATTGCAAGGCAAACTATTAAAATTCATTGAGTTGAAGAACAGTGCTTGGGGGCTGCAAATATTCCCTGATTCAGACCCTTTAATAAACAGATTTTCTCTGGGTTATGGGTTATAGTTTTGTAACATAGTAGTTCTTAAAATGCATTCATACATTAAATTTGGGGTCCATGTGCAGAATGTTAAATAGCTGAAAGCTGTTGTTCAGTGAGACCAAACACAGTGTTTTACATAACAAGTGCCTGTGCAGGGTTAACTGCCATTTCTCACACTCTGGAATGAGATGACATGGGCAAGCAGCTTGAATTAACTTACAGTCAAAGCAGCCTGCTATATTACTAGTGCAGAATCACAGAACATGCAAAGTTGGAAGGGATGCTTAACAGTTTTGATAGAAATTTAAATTATTTTTAAAAATAGAATAATATATAGATATAAAGAATTGCAGATACCTAGAAGTGAGAAGGTATCCGATTTATGGATACATAAATGTATAAATATTTCAGTTTAGTGTTCTAGTTGTGGCAATATGAAGATTTAAAAAATGAGTATGTACAATAGTTAGCAGTGAATTTCCTCCATGTATTTTGCTCTGAAATATGTTTCTTTTCAAATCTCTTTCAGGCATATGTTGTATTTGTCTCTACATTAGGAGCACAATGGCTTGAAAGGAACTTCTCTGCCTTCCTAGCCCATGTCCTGGATCTTGTGTCTCAGTCTCACCCTAAGGCTGTTCAGAGCCCGATGGATGCTGTCGGCTGTCGCCGCTGTGTTTCATTCATCCTTCGAGCTACAGTAGGAGGCCTGCTCGGGGAAAAGGCTCAGATTGCAGCTGCCAAGGAGATTTGTCAGGCCATCTGGAAACTGAAGAAAGTTGTAGGTATGGGTATAACAAGATTATCCACTCAGGCCTCTGTTTTTCCTTTTTTAAGTGATTGTCCAACTACCTAATCCAGAGTCTGCAGAAATAGAATATATAGTGCTGGTTTATTACCTTGATAATGTACAGGGCTTTCATTGATTTCATTGATTGTTTTTTAGCTTGGGCTGGATATTTGCTTGTGTGTGTCTTTGTTTTTGTACCTGTGTACCTGCACAGGTATATACAGATTTTTTTAACACTCCATTCCAGCAAATTGAATTTTAACCATTAACAAATGAAATAATTGCAGTAGTAGTGTACAGACAGTACTGTAAAGTAGGTTAGGTTGGCAGTTAATGCATGTCTAGTCAGATCCTCCCTTCCTGTTCAGAGCAGTTGACACTACTGAAGGTTCAGAAAAGAAGCATTTGTTCCTAAATGAGAAATGAGCATTTCTCCTGGAGAAAACAGATACCCTGCATGATAAGCTCTTATACACTGCTTCCAGAAAAAGCCTCTGCTCTTCCACCATTGTCCTTCCAGAGCGGAAGAAAGAGAGTCCTGGACAAAACCTGTTGACCTCTGATGTACAGCTGCATATCATATCTGATTTAAATATCTAAATGTTTTCTGTCTAAACAGTTATAATGATTTGTGTCTCAAAAGATAAACTTTCAAAAAACATCATAGTTTTCCCTCCCTCTTCATTTCGTGTCTCTGCCTTCTCGCTTGGTCTGGCAAGATTCCATTCTTTTCTTCCCTTTATTTTTACTTAGGATGCAGTAAAATGGCAAGTTGTATCAAAGTATGTCTTCTTCAAGTTACTTTGGGTAGGGCAGACGATAGCACCCTTCTTGCTAGCTACTGTTCTCCATCGTGTAAAGATAAGCAATTTGGAATTTTCCATTTATCCCTTCTTGCCCTCACAGATGTTACTATACCATCCTTTCAGTAAAAGAAATGTACTTATCTCAGTGAAGGTAACCTTTTATGAAAACAATAATAAAAATGGTAATGGTAAAAGCTCATTTATTAATATAAAAAACTTCTCTTGGCAAAAGCTTTTCTCCCATCTGTTTATTTGATTTTTGGTAATGATTTCATGGTGATTTTCTTGTATTGTGTTATCAGATGCTGCAATGAGTGACGGTAACTTGGAAACAAAAATTAATACAACAGATGTAACAGCGAGTCAGCATGTGCTTGTGTGTGCACTTCAGGAACTTGGAAGTCTCATTCATGGCTTGGGAACTACAGCAGCACCATTACTGCAAGACTCCAGTACAGGTACAAGCCCTGAATTATTTTGTGAACCGGAGTACAAATTAAATTCATGTTCATTTGTTCACTGTGATCTTCTTTGATTTCTTATGGCTATTCTTCCGTTGTTCAGTCTCCTAACCAGGATCAAACATAGTTCTTATATTATTTTCTGTTTTCTTCCAATAAACTTAAAAAAGGAGGGGAGGAGGGAAAGTTGGCTGCCTTAAATACTGTAGGAAAATTTCAGACACTGCCCAAAGAGTTCCTAACCTGTACAAGTATGCTAGTTGTTTTGTTGTTTTTTTAAATCATCTTTATCAAATTTTACTCAATTAAGGGTTGTGTTTAAGGTCCAACACTGCATAATGTTTATAATAAAACAGATTGAGTTGGGTACTTTCATTGTTCTCATTTAGCTGCATCTATGGCATGGATTTCGCTTCCTTACAGAAGCTTACAGATATTTTCTATGCATTTTCTATGTTGGGGGATAATTGTGCAGTATGTTACGTTTTCTCATAGTGCTACTTTTCATCCAGGATAATTTTTTCTAAAAAGAACTTTATTATTTAAATTTGTTAGAGTTACTTAAAAATAAAAAACAATAATACTTTTACAAGAGAAGTATAGAAATTGAATCGTGTTACGTTTGCCAGTCCCATGTATACATTTTTGCTTGTTAGACAATCTGCTTGCCTCTTTCTTAAGTGTGTTTCTGCATTTTATTTTTCAGGCGTTCTGGAAGCAGTAATTGCCATCATCCTTCATCCCAGCATTTCAGTTAGACTGACAGCAGCTTGGTGTTTGCGCTGTATTGCAGTAGCGCTGCCCTCTTACGTGTCCCTGCTGTTGGATCGTTGCATTGAACGTCTCAGTGCATTGAAATCTTGCCCAGAAGCTGTAACTGGCTATAGTTTTGCTGTTGCTGCTTTGCTGGGTGCAGTAAAACATTGTCCTTTAGGAATTCCACATGGAAAAGGGAAGGTATGGTCTGGGTACTTTACATATAGGCTGTTCTTACATTTTTTTGCAGTGGTATTTGGATATTTTCTTTGTGACATGATCACAATAGCCAGTGATACTGGTGAGATACTTTGTTTCCTCAAGGAGAAGACTTTCAAGCATCCTATGACCCAAAAATGCGTGTGTTTTTCTCACATGTATCAGGAGCAGAAATTCCTGTTTCTTGGGAATGACTCTCAAGTGTACAGTCTTACAGCAGTAACTGCAATTATGTATTATTTTGAAAATCTTTGGTCAAGTCCAACAGATACACACTTTTATTTTGTTTTACAGAATATAACAGAAATCATCTTCTTGCATTAACTCAGTCGAAGATGCCAATCTCCTCACTAGTAGTGCAGATAGAAGATGCTGTGCTCTGAAGTTTTAAGGATATGCAGCAGTAGAAATAAAGACTGGGGGGGAAGGAGCGATTTCCATCCTAATGGGAACTTTATCCACCAAGTTACTCATGTTTGGAAAACTATGACAGATCACAAATGTCCACAGTACATGCTAATTTTTTGGCATAATGTAGAAACTTACATTCCTCCTTCTGAAAATAACTGTTTCAGTATCAGTGGACATTAAGAACATACTGGACATTCAGAGTCCTGACTGATGAACTTTTCCTTGTGATTGCTGAAAGATCATGCAGAGAGAACAAAATGAATGTAGTTCTTCCATTTTTATAGATAATAAGTGCCATTCAAATACAATGCACCTAAGCAGAGCTGAAGTTTCTATTTAACAGAGAAATGTAATTCTTAACAAAGATTTCTTTTAGAGGAATATAATAGGATGGAATAGGGCTAGGGAGGAGGTATGGGAGGGCACAAAAAATGGGAGGAACACTGTATTCTTTACTAAGCTGGCAGAGGGAAGAGCAGAACAGTTGACAAAAGCCCTTTTCTGCTCTCTCCTAGGAACACTGCCAGATTCTAGGCTATCTCTTCTTCTGAGGAGCGGATAGAGACCAGTGTTAAATAGAGCAGTTTTGAGAAGGAGTTATCAAACATAGACATGTAGGGAAGCTGTTTTATATTAATGGATTATCCTTTGCGGGGGCAGTTAGAGTTGCAGGTGGAACCTAAAGAAAAGAAAATAATTAGTGAGTTTATCTATATTTAACATTCAGTCCTATTGCTTATAATTCAGTTTTAAAAAATCCTTCAAATATAAAGCTACTTCCTCCTACTACACAGAGAAAAATTGTCAGAAATCGTTAAATTACGTCTTCTCTAGCATGTATGCTTTACAGGTAGTTTAGGTATACTAAGTTTTTAGTGATTTTTAGTAGTAGAATTTTAAAAAGGTACTGGGTTTTTTTTAGAATCAAAAGTATTAACTCTATCAGGAATCTATACAAATACGTTTCTTCTTTTACAACCACCTGGTAGCATTATGGAATTGGGGAAACTTTGAGATTGGAAAAAAGACTTCAAATGAAGTTTTGGAAGTGTAAAAATCTCAAACATTCATGAAACAAACTTTCATGTGCAACCTTTCATGACATATTAAGTGTGAAAAAAATTATATAAGGATGTTTTCTATACTGAGGCTTTTTAATGATAGTTTTGTTAACGACACTTCTTACTTGGAATACTGACTTATGAGCAGTTTGTTTTGGAGGCTGGACATAATGCAAGTTGTAATATATTTTTTAGCATCTGTGGAACATAATTGAAGCAAACTACATGGAGAATGCTTATAGCATTTGTAGCCATACTGTGGTAATTGTGCATGGACACAAGGGTGTTCTTTCATGAAGTTGTAGGTACATTTTGGTGACAAGGGGAGTCACCTTGCCTTTAGCACATAGAGGGCACTTGCAATTATTCTGGAGCAGCTAAAATAGGATTAATTCTAACTATACTATTTTAATTTATTTGTCAGTCATACCATTACTTGATTTGAGAAATGGTCAGAGAGAATGATAGACTTTATTCTGAAACAAGGATAAAAAGGTAATTTATTCTTCTTAGCTGTAGTTCATAGATGTCACGCATACATTGTGACATACATAGAATATCAGAACATTTCTATCCTTCCAATGCATGTTCCTGTGGAAATAATCAGTTGTTGTTTTACTGCTGATTAAAGAGAGAGTACAAAACAGCAATAACTTACCTAGTACTCCAGAGAACTGCTGAAACCATCCCAGACAAGTACTGAAGTCAGGAATTGCAACTTCATGAGCCTGAGTTTGCCATAGCATAAGAGGAAGATGGCATTCTTCCTCTGGGAGAAAGAGAATAGGATTAGGTATTATACCATGTAGTATTGAAAAAAAAAAAATTATAGTTACCAAAATGTGATGCTGTGTTTTTCTCTTTTACTTTGAAGGTGATCATGACAGTAGCAGAGGAATTGTTGTGTTCTGCTTCTCAGAACAGTCGCATTTCACTGCAGCGAATGCAGGCTGGATGGCTCTTGATAGCTGCTCTCATGGTATTAGGTAGTAGCTTTCTACAGTTTTTCTTAATCTACATTAAGGTGTTTAGTGTTCTGTCTCTGATTTTCAGTTTGAGGTTTTGTCTAATTTACTGCTGCAAAATAATTTTAAAAACCCCAAATGCTGGAATATTTAGAAAGACTATCTGAGATAAAAATGTTATTTCAAATTTGCTATTAGTTCATTGGGAGCAATGTCTGAAAAATAGTGATTGGAGTGGGACTGCTATTAATCAAATGTAGATAATAAATTTCAGAGTGAATCTAACCAAATGTCCTAGTGGTCATGAAGAATTTTAAAATACTTGTCACAGCAAAAAATTAGCTAATCATTTGTATTTCGCTCTTGTCAGGCATTTGAAATCTTGCAGAACTTTCTAAGATGTATTGGTCAGAATATTGACTGTGATCAGTAAATTACTAATCAAGAATATTTTTTTTATTTGCTTTGGTCATATTTTTAATATTTTCAGGTATTACTATGCCCAACAACTCCATTTTTTTCTGTTATTATGCTTAATTAACCTAAAACAAAGGTTTGCTTTTCTGAACATCACTATTTGGTCCTTACATCTCTTTTATGCTGGTGATCCACAGGTTCTGTACTTCATAAAACAGAGATTGTAGTTGGTTTTGTACCATACTAGTATGTGTGTCAATGGGTATTAGTTATATATGAAAATAAAGTACTGAAACAGTAAATATTTGAGAAATTACATGTGAGGAGGCTGAGAAAGTAGCATATGGCTTTTTTCACTCCTGTAAAGATTTTGTGAACACAATAAAAGAAAATGAAGGAAAGAAAATTTACATTTATTAATCCTTGCATTGACCTGAAAACTGCCAATATTTACAGGTCCTGCAGTTGTCCAGCATCATCTGCCACGAGTGCTGTTACTGTGGAAGTGCATCTTTCCATCATCTCCTAAAGACCTAGAAACAGAGAAGACACGAGGAGATGCATTTACCTGGCAAGTAACACTGGAAGGTCGTGCTGGTGCCCTCTGTGGTAAGAAGGATTTACCGTCTCTATCTGCATATTTATAATTGGACTCTTAGTTAATTTTCCTTCTAAAAGAGCAAGGACACTTCATACTGATTTTTTTTCACTAGATGGTAAAGGCTATATTCACTCCCCAACATACATATCAATATTTACATATAAATATGTTTCATTTTTATGGAAAAAAACCCCAAAACAAGTAACAAACCAACAAAAAAACACCCAGACAACAACAACAAAAAAACCCAGGAGTTTTTCCTCTTCTTCTTCTAATCAGTTGATTTTCAAGCAATAGAAGTTAATCAGGGTGGTTGCTTCTTTTGTTTAGCAAACACATCACAATAATGACTGAAGATCCAAAGCAGGGTATGTTCTGTTATTTATACAGTCTATTATATTGGGAAAATAGTGGTTCTGTTTCCTGCCAGGTAACTTGCTATAATCAAAATAGAATTGATGAGTCATTCAAACATGTTCGTGAAAGTGGAAGGAGTTGGGTAAAAATTACAAATAGGTAGTTGCAATTCTCAGCCATGAAAGAGCTTTGAATGTGTCTGCTCTCTGGTAGGTTGCAATTTTTTATTGTGAAATGCTGTGAATTTGGGTTTCCAAGGAATTGCCCCAGTGATCTTCAAATACTTGACATGTTTCAGTCTTGTATACTAGAGAACTAAAGGGTACTTTGCTTTCTAGAAATGTGAACCCTGTTGTAGTAAGCACCCCTCTCTCTCACTATTAAAATACATCACAAAGTGTGGAATTCAATAGTAATTTCATTTTAGAAGTAACTAAACAATTAACCATTAAATTTTTTTTCTTTAGAAAACAGGTATTTAATATGGTAGATTCTCTAGGTGCTTTTGGAAATAAAATTCAAGTTTAGTTTTCTGTAATATATACATATTAGTTGGCTTCTAGAGTACAGTAATTGAACTAAATTTTAATGGAAAACTAGTAAAGTAAGCAGTAGGTCACTTGATAATCCTCCTATTTTATTATTATTATGGAATTACCATGCAATTGAGCTCCATATCATCACTTAGTTCATAACAAAATGCAAAGAAATAATTGCTTTTATGTATGCAATTAAAAGTCAGGATATGAATGTCCAAGCTGAGACACTAAAACAGTGCATCTGACTTTTTTTGTTTCTACTTGTATATATTATTAGTGATGTAGTAACATAATTACTTTTCTAATGTGATTTTTTTTTTTTCTTCAATGTATCTCACACTAAGTAAATTGAAATCCAATTCCTTTTCTAGCTATTAAAAGCTTTGTTTCCCACTGTGCTGGTCTTCTTACGGATGAAGTTGTTCAGAGACTTCTTCCTCCTCTCCCAAGTGCTGTTGATTTATTGACAGAGTAAGTGTGTGTATTAAACTGTTATTTGAAAAGTTAGAGTAATCAGTATTTGATTAGTGAACTTTGTAAAGAACTTTCTTTTCAAGGGACAAAAATCAGACTTTATGTGTTTGCAGATTCAAGTGTCATAAGAAAAACCTAAGGAAGACTTTCTTGCAAGGGTTTTTTAAAGTTAGTTTTTATATACTGCTTTTTTAATTAAACATACGCATTTGAATTTATATACCTTTTTCTTTTTTTAACTAAGAAATGAAGTTGAAGAATATGCTTGGAAAAACATCTTTTAGACATGGATATTTTTAATTTCATATCATAAGCTGGAAAGGGTGTTATAAAGCTTTTGCCTTTTGAATATAGAACAATTTAATGTATTTGGGTTCTAAGCTCGAACTTAGAGAAATATATCCACAAAAGTTTCTTGTCATAAATATAGGTACAATCAAAGGGAATAGAAAGCATGTTTGTTTGTCTAGTATTAAATGAAAATAATGCTTGGAAATAGACAATAGACATTCTGTCAGGACGTGAATTAAATTGGTTTCCTTTTACTATTAATTATGCAAATCAAAATGTACTTCTAATATGTATAAATTTTTTAAGTATTCAGTAATGTGGTACAAATGAAATGGGCTGTTATATAAAACTTCAAGTCCTTACTATCTCTGACGTGCTTTTTATTTTAAGGCTTTCTTCAATATACAAATCATATGGAAATTCCTTAAAAACACCATCAACAGTTTACAGACAGAAACTTTATGAATTACTAGCAGTATTGCCCCCAAGGGCCTATGAAGGTATGTATCTCCATACAAGGAAAAATCCATTAAAAATACTACAGGCTCATTTTTATGTTTTTGTCCAACACATATTCAGCCAAAATCAGTTCCACCTTTTATAAAAAAAACAAATTTTATTCCCTCTATTTAAGTTTGATGAATTGTAGCAGTCACTGTGGTTTTGAAAAGCTAGTGTTCATGATCTTTTTCCCTTCTAATACCAATACAGACCTCTGTTACAAATAGACCCTTTTGCTCAATTTTTGGTTGAAATTTGAAGTTAGACAGCGTTTCAGTTTCAAACTAGTTGGAAAATTTCTTTTCTTTGATGCCTGTTTTATTTTTCCATTAAATCCTAATTCCCAAATGTGTAACTTCAGCTTTAAGTAATTGCATCTAGACCATTGAAAGAATTCAAATTAATTGATTTAACTAAGCATATGTTACAGATATATTAATCTGATCCTGTGCAGATTGTGGATAAAAGGTTTGTATTTAAAGAACAATTTCAACAAATCTGGGGATTGGCTTACTTTTTATAGAAGAACATAACAAAAAGAATCTAGGCCTTGATCCATTAACTGTGCGCTGTAGTTGGATGGGTCTAACTTTCAGCAAAAATATTTAATATCTTTGTTGTCTTTAAATCGTTCAGTTATGGACTGCAGTAAGGAAACATAGTGTTTTTGTCAGCTGTAAAGAGAAATACAGGGTATTCTTCAGGACAGAGATAATATGGAGCAACCATGCTCTAAATTAGCTGTGTCCTCTGTATCTTGGAGGGAATCCTTATTCAAATAATCTGCTCCATCTAGTGGTAACTGCTAAGAGAATTAGGGCAAATCCCTTACCTGTGCCTTAAGCTGCTGTCACGTTAGAAGTCCGTATATAATGAAGCATGGTGTATTATACTCATTTGTGACTGAAAATTACACCTCCACCCCCGAGAGCAAGTTATTCCTTTTGTTCTTGTATTACAGGAGCGACATGTTACAGAATACAAATATTTGGGTATGGCTGGGTTTGGCAGTTTCTTGGTGTGTTTGGGATTTTTGCCTATGTTCTAACTTGACTGAAAATACAGTGTTTTACAGTGTGAACTACAGAATGTACCACTTGTGAGAGAGCAGCCTAGCTGAGGATGCTGCATTCTCATCCAATAAATAAAGAAAAAGCTTGAAAAGTTTGTTATGAATAAGTGAGCACCCTGCTGAAATCTTGAAAATAGAATCAAAACAGGTGTAATCTCAGAGGTGTCCACTTGTATAATACAGCAGTGTGAGAGTGTGGAAGGAATAGCAAGGCATGCATTTCCAGAACTTATTTTTATATATCTTTACATATAGGTATGCATCATTCAAAATTGCAATGAAAAGTTTCTAAGGTAATACTTGAAACAAATACCATTTTTTCCGTGTTATTTCCAGTATGATAGCTTCATGCAGAAACTGTATGTCTTTGCAAATACTGGGAATTTTAAAAAATTAATTATTTGGGGAAGAAGTATCACTATGGAACTCAGGATGGTTTTTTCAAGGTCTAAATTTAGTCAGTATAAATAGGAACAATATTAGGAGCACTTTTGTGTTGCACAGCAGGGCTCATTTTACATGGCTCAGAGTGACACCCTGATTGAGAAGCTTTCACCAGTTCATGGTTTAATTTCTTTTCTATTTGTTTTCTTCAGCCCAGGTAGTTAGCCAGATGATAGAATATGTAAGGTTCTTTTTGAGAAAATTGATGAAGGAGACACTTACCAGGAGTTGTAACTCAAGCTTTTAGTATTTGTAAATAATGTACAAAACTGGTGTTTTTTTAGTACAAGAGTACTAAAGAAACCAGGACAATGAGGAACAAAACAAAATAGCCAGGAAAATAAACAGCTGAAAACAGACTATTCATATACCCTAACCTATTTGTCAATGCATGCCTTTAGATTTCTGAGGCCTGAGATATTATGACAAGTTTAGGCTTTGCTTGGTCCTTTCCTGCTTACTCTCTGCCACTTTGAGGGTGCTTTTACTGCTTTCTGTCATCACTAAAAATCATATCTGCTCAAACAGCAGAATTGTACAAAGTTTTACCATGAGTGTGCATGAATCATAATTGATTCTTTGCATTATTTCAGCAGTGACAGATATGAGAAGAACATACTACGTAAACTTAAACATCAGTGAAATACATTTAATATATTTTAGTTGCCATCTTCCATTGTGTATGAATGCATAAGACTTGTAATTTATCTGATCCAAAGTATGAACTTGTTAAGCTGAAGAAAGCTGGTGCTAAGATGACAGATCATATTTGTGATCATTTTCATGTGTCCTTAGTTTTGGATTATAATGTGCTCATGTTTTCAAGGCTCAACATTTATTTCTTGTAAGTTAATGTAAAAAGTTTTATATTGTCCAAATTGAAATAATTTCACAAAAATAATTTCAGTAGCTTGAATTCTGTTAGATTTCTTGATGTTTTCTGTTGTCTGAAATTAATATGTTTTGTCAGACAACTCATTAGGGTTCTTTTCTTCAGCTTTTTCTTCTTTGTTATGTTCCACTGTTTAAACCATAAAATTGAATACAGGCATTCACTTCTCTTTCTTAATAGGATGAGATGAATAGCTAGAATGCTGAAACAGCATTCTGGCTTTAAATTTTGAACTGTTTGCACAGGGGTAATATTGTTTCAAGTGCTGAGGATTGCCAACTGTCTGGGATTAAAATAAACCTTTATTTGGTTAAAAAATGCTGGATATCTCCATGAAATTTTCTTTCAAGAGCTGGTGTTTTTCATAGGATGGGGATTTTTAAAAGCAATTTTTGTCATGATGAGTAATAATGAAAGAACAGTTTCTAGTTGTTAACTATCATATTTTTTAAAGGCTCAATTTCTATTCCTTTCACACATTATCTGTGCACCTTGCAATACATTTGATAGTGCAGACATTTTGCATTTAGATTTGAGTAAAGTATTCTGGAAAAATTACTTACTAGCTTAATTAGATCAGGGAGGCAGGCAAAGTAACAGATGCCTACAGGGGAGACAGGCTGATAGGGCCAGGAGTTTGACAGGCAGGGGGGAGAAAGTCAACTTCTCAGGAAGGGTTAAGTAGCTGGTTGCAGCTGCCAGCTCTAACTATGCTAATAACTCTGCTTGTGCTCATGAGATGCTAAAAACTTTGTTGGCTCACTTTGTGGAACTTCCATGTGTTAAAAAATTATAAGCAACTTCAGTGCAAACATGTAATTGTGTGATAAGCTAACAACAAAACTGAGTGCAAGGAATTGGATATGTGGTGTTAAGTGCCTGTCTCTCCCCCCTCCCTAATTCTTAGTGCTGATAATTCCCAATTCATCAGGACTTGACTTTTCAGTCTTAATGCTCTGGAGGTAAATTCTTACGTAATATTTGCATAAAGGCTGAGTACGTTCTTTAAGATCAGTCCTGCACTGTGTTTCAACACAAGTACAAACCAGTCATTTCTCATCACATGTGATTCAGCACTGGAAATGTTCTCTGACTACAAGCACTATTTTAGTGATCTAAATAGTCTGACTCAAAATGCCCACTGTTGTTGTTTTTGGTATTATGTACAACCTTGTCAGAAATACTATGTGCAAAAATATATGGAAGTTTTAACTACCAATGAAATCTATCATAATGTAAACTACACTAAACTCCTGCTTTGTTTTTTGCATGCAAACTCCTAAAATAGGGGACTGCATTCATCAGCTTTTGCTTATTTGTCAAACCTATGGATGTTTTGAATTACTTCTGCTTGTCAAGTTCAAGTATTCCTTTGTGATTATGTAATAGCTTCCACAGCATTAATTTTCAGAAAATAGAAGAAAATATGGCTGTGTTCATAACTGCCATTTCCCCTCTACTTTATGAGTAAATACAACCAATTTACTGGCTTATCAGTTGTATGGAATTATGCCTTCTGTAAAGAAAATGTCTCTGTTTCTCAGCTTCTAGATTGCTGTGGGTGCCTAACTTGCCTATGTCAGGTACTGCTCTATGGTTTCCCCTCTAACAGAGTCATCTGTAAATAACTGTTTGTAGACTAAAGGGAAATGTTACATGGATGTTACTATTTCAGTATGAATATATTTCTCCCAAAGTTGCTTGTGGCAAGTAACTAACCAATGGTTTTGAATATTTTTTCTTTAATTTAAAGGAAACTTCAGTGCTGTTCTAAAAGAGTTAATGACTGACTTGACTGTCACAGATAGCCAGATAGATGCCTCTGCATTCCTGCTTCCATCCCTTTGTCATGAGAACGATCTCCTTTTACTTGGTCCCTTACTGCAGGAGACTGACCACCGATTTATTGAAGAGCAGGTACTTTTGGTTCTATTATAAAGTATTCTTGTATTTTCATACACTTGTAGTTTTTTAGGTCAGTGCTCATTTAGACTTGGTCAAAAATATCACTTTTTCCTTCTTACAGCTCCTTTTAGGTAACAGCATAGCTGGTGGCAGCCTGGAATATGATCCTTACTCAATTTATGAGAAATTTGCAAAAGGGGATTCAGTACCTAAACCACTACCTCCTGCATTATCTGTTATCCGTGCAGCAGCTCGACTTTTTGGAGTTATGTTTTCCCACATAACAGAATCTCACAGGTAAAGTTGTAACTGTAACTGCTGGGGAATTTAGGAGATGTTGTAAGGTGGTCACAGTGTTTGACATTGGATGCAAAAGAAATCAGTTCTAAAAAAATAATGAATTGCATAAGTGGAGTCTGTAAACCATCTGAGTAGCATAATCCAGACCACCAAATTATCAGACTTTCCTCTTTAAAGGTACTGACAACAAAACAGCACATTGAGTAAGAGGTTCTGTCATAGCAAATCTGTGGACCCAGAAAAATAAAGTTTTGTTTTGATAGCCACATCAAAATGGAAGCTATTTTGAGAGCTATTACACAATTTTGTGGTGATAATACACAATACATTAATTATAAAAAGTGGATGGGGAGAAACAAGAGTGCATGTCTCAACACAGTTCTGTCAAAGTACAAGAATGCTTGAAAGAGATCAGGAACTCTTGGGTTTTTTTCCTAGGTATTTTCTTACTGCATACGTGGCATTTTGGTTTGTTTCACTTTTATAAGCACACTGCTAAGGCATAAAATTGCTGAAGATTTTTCATGCAGTTGCTTCTTCTGTGTGCTTCTGTGTAGTAATATTTTTGAATGCAGCTTTAGAGCAGATGAATTATTTTAAAAGTAAATAGCTTTATATTTTAAAGCTGCTATACTTAGACCTCAACCGTTACATCATGATCATTGTAGCTGGTGATGGTTTTGTAGTTTTGTAGTTTCCTGTGTGGGATGAATGTTTAGTCTTGATGAGTCCTGAGTCTTGATTTCTTCACAACTTCGAATGCTTGGGGTTTAGTGTAGGTTCCAGGCAGCTGTTTGTATATAAGAATACCTGCCAAGAAAATTGCCAAATGATTTATTTGTTCTTCTGACCTGTCTTTACTTCTTTATTCTGTCTTCATTGACTGCTTTTATTGTGAATTTTTTTTGCCCCATCTGTCACCAGCTTGTTGGTTGGTTTTCTCTACTTGTTTCTTAAGACATAAATTAATCACTGCAGATAAATGCATTTTCATTTTCTTTTTCCTTTGCCTCCTCCTTTCTCAATTGTAAGTCAAAATGCATTATTCCCATACATAGTTCCTTTTAATAATGTCTGTTCAATGTTACTTAGATGTAAGTGATTATCTGTGAATACATATAAGGAAACAAATGTAAAAAATTCATGTTCAAATATGGAAGTTCATATTCTAATATGGAATACACAAAATTTTTTGTTGTAAACAGGCACGCCAGTTGATGGAAAATGCTCAAGAGTTAATTTATTCCACCTCTGGTTTTATAGGTTCTATAGATTTTATAGATTTTGTTATGGGTTTTAAAATGAAATTTAAAAGCTTGATTTATTTCCTTAATTTTCAATTATGTGGTTTCTTTTCTGATTTTGTTTAAGGCTCCAGGTGTTAGAACAGTTGTTGAATTCCATAAAGCAAACAAAAGGATCTCGACAACAAATAGTTCAACTACATGTTGTGTCAGCCTTTTCTACTTCCTTAAAGGTAAATCTGCTCTTTCTCACCTTTGTTTCCTCTTCTTTGTTTTTCTCTCTCTCTGTTACTAAACCATAGCATCTCTTGGTTCAAATAGATCAATTGCTGTGATTTAAACCCAGCTACACAGCCACTCGCTGTCTCCCTACAGTGGGAAGGGGGAAAGGATTGCAAGAATAAAAGTGAGAAAACTCTTGGGTTGAGATAAAGATAGTTTAATAGGGAAAGCAAAAGCCATGCTCACAAGGAAATATAAACAAGGAATTAATTTCCCACTTTCCATCAGTAGGCAGGTGTTCATCTGTTTCTGGGAAAGCAGGGCTCTGTTGTTCCTAACAGTCACTTGGGAAGACAAAAAACCATCACTCCAAAGATTCCCTTGCCTCCCCCCAGCTTTATATGCTGAGCATGATTCCATGTTAAAGGAGGAGCTGCTCTCTGGGCATTCTCACACAGTTCAAGGAATTGCACACAGACCACCCGAGACCTTAACTGCTGGGACAGGAACCCCTTTGCAGCAGCAGCCCCAGTGAGCAGACAGGTGTCCCCTTTGTCTCTTCATTGTCACATACACTCCCTGCCTGCTGTGCTTCCTCCTTCTTCCAACTTGACTCTGGATTTCCTGTAGCAGAGTGTCAGGCATCAGATTTATAAAACCAAGTTATTTAATAGAGTTGTACAGCAGCAGTTCAGCTCAAGCTGGGTGCCTCTGGAGAAGTACTTAGAACAAAAATCCCTTGGCAATTATACCCTGTTGATTTATGCATCTACCCTTCATATGCTCTTTATGTACCTTGCACGTGTCTCTGGGTCCAGTGATGATTTTTGGTAAGCAATCTTTTTAATATGTTACCGGGTTCTTTCCCTCTGTGCAGGTAGGTGTTTCTTGAGCAATTGTAGCTTCTGCTATCCTGATCTTCTGGTTTTCACTTCTGATGCATCTGCTCTCGGGCAGAGCCCAGAAAACTAAGAAATCCCTAGATTTAGGATAACCATTACCTAGCAACAATTAAAACATCAGTGTGTTATCAGTGTTCTTTTACTAAAGACAAAACACAGCATTGTACCAGCACTAGGCAAATTACTCAGAAAATTAACTCCACTCCAGACAAAAACATCTCTAGATACAAACTCAGAGCTATTGGGCCCAAGGCTTCATCTAAACCAGCTCCTCATGCTGAGCCAGTAAAGCTGGTCAAACAGTGTCCTAAATCACTGAGTATTTTACCTCTATGTAACTCATTCTGCTTAAAACTTATTTATGCTAAACAATTATCTCTTGCCAGACATGTGATATGGAATCTCCTTCTGGTCCACTGGGGTCAGTTATCCCAGCTGTGTTTCCTCCCAATTCCTTGTGCACTCCCACTCCTCTCATTGGTGGGGTGGCTCAAGAAGCAGAAAAGGCTTAGCTCTGTATAAGTACTGCTCAGCAATAAGAAAACATTTCAGTATTGTCAACCCTGTGTTCAGCACAAATCCAAAACATGGCACTGTGCTAGACTAGCTATTGTGAAAAAAATTAACTCTATCCCAGTCCAAATGAGCACAGTACACAGAAATTTTTGTTTGTATTAACAATCAAGGTGATTAGTCCTATTTTCTATGGTATTATATTGTTTTGTGATATTATAGCTTTCTTGAGTGCAAATGAATCACTGTTTAATTTTTCCCCCTTTTTAATATTAGTTTTAGGGAAGCCTGTTCTAGTACAGTCTAGTGTACTAGCATCCATGCTGGTGTCATTCAAATAAGAGAGAGATAGAAAATATCTGTTTGTATCATTTCTGTCTATGTCACTGTCTTTTGTATTTCTTACTGTATAAATAAAAAAGTAACAATTAATAAAATAAAGTTATCTCATAATTATCTGCTATTTGTTTGTATTCCCTGATGCTTTATTTGTATTTTCCTCATTAATGTGCAGTTTTCATTCTTCTCTTCTTAGGCAAATGTTTTAGACTGAGATTTTCATTTGTGTTATTCTGTTCTCACTGGTTTTCTTCTTGATATTATTTCCTGAACTATATGCTAATATGGTCATTTATATGGTTCTACTGCAATCTATCCAGTATTTCCTAAAATTATAAGGCTGATACTATAATGTTGTGCTGTGATGTACAGTTATGTAGATGTCTAACTCTCATAACAGTAAATTGAAAGAGGAATTCGTCAGACAAAGGGGAATAAAATCAAAATCCAGGTCTTGTGGGTTTTTTTGCATGACTGACAGAGAAAAGCAAACTCTGATTACTGTCTAACTGTTTAATATATTTAATGTCTATTTTTAGCACTTGGCTAACTGCAAGGGAAGCTTAGGTTCAGAAGAAGTTAGAAGATCTGCCCTGATGTTGGTAATGGGTGCCTTGGAGAGCAGTAATCCACTCCTGAGATGTGCTGCTGCAGAGTGTTTGGCCAGGTTGGCACAGGTGGTTTCTGACAGCGCCTTCACTGCTGGGTTAGCACAAATCAGTTTTGACAAGTAAGTTCACCATAAGCATGAAAAGATACTGCTTGAGCTTGTAAAAATGTTTGAGAAATCTACCTGACACCTATTATGATAATTTTTAAAAGCTGGTTTCCTTCATGAATTTGATGTCACTTCAGAAATTAACAGGAAAAAGCACTGCCTGAGTTCTGCATGTATTTCTTAGTGTAAGTAAGCATGTAGACTTTAAAATTAATTAAATTGGCTGCTGTTCTAGCAACATCATTTAAGTGTATCTAAAATTTTTTTGGTGCTTTCTTCAGATAAAGACAATGTATGAACTGAGAATTTTGGGAATATAATAGTGTCTAGTAATTTTTTTTTTTTTTTTTGCTGATTATATACCAGAAATTTCATTTGTAGATATGCTTATTACATAGTAAGTGTCTTGGTGATTAAACTAACAGCTTTCTTTCAATTAACAGGCTAAAATCTGCTAGGGATGTGGTATCAAGAACAGGTCATTCTTTGGCTCTGGGATGTCTGTATAGGTACCTAGGAGGAATAGGTTCTACTCAGCACCTGAATGCATGTGTTGGAATCCTTTATACTTTGTCTCAGGACAGTACTTCTCCTGATGTACAGGTACTTACTTGTCACTTACATAAAAATGTGTTACAGATTAACTGAATTGTATTCTGGAGTTTACGGTTCTTCTAAGAATAACACTTCACAACCTGGTAGGCGTAGCTCACAAGTAATGGCTGGAGCAGCAAAGGCAATTTAGAAGACAGCCCCTGCCCAAAATCCACCTCCAACAAGTTCAATATCAAGAACTAGGATGAGATATGAGAGATTCTTATTCAATATTCTGCAAGACTGATAAGGATCACTTCAAAAACTATCTGATGTTTTAGGGATTGATTTGTTTCACATTCACCTATATCTTGACTATGACTAGATAGGGTTTTCTGTTTATGAGGGGATTTTTTTCTTTGTGTCAATTTTTGTCTTTTACAGTATTTACCTCACAACGTATTTTATTGTAGGGTCATGTTGTAAAAAGGGATTTGTAGCCTGAAAGCTGTAGAACTTGGTGGATATACATCCTTGAGTAAGACAAGAAATTTTGAGGACTAATTAATGTTATTTCTCTGTGGCAAAAACTGTTATCTATCAGAATAGCTTTAAGAGACATTGAGTGTGTTTAATGTATTAGTCTAAATAGGAGTTAAATAATTTTTAAAGCTTTTTCCACAGTATCTTTGCACAAAGAGGAACTGTTTGTTCACATGAAATACATGTGGCTGTTGGTGCCAAGTAACTGTGACTACAACAATAGGTTATTTCAAAAACAAATATTTTTTTCACAATTCTGTGCTTGCACAAGGAACTGTAAGAAATTTTTAAAATTATAGTATATAATAAAGGAATAATAATCACTGTTAGAAATTCACTATTACATTCAATTTTTTGTTTATTAACAATGACAGATTTTAAATGGTTGTTTCATTGCACAACATACAGTTCCTTGTAAAATATTCAAAATGGCTTACTCAACATCAGATTCATAAAGTTTCTTTGTATAACGTCCCTATTTGTTCCTTTTGAACCTAAAATTGCAACTTCTATTACACTTCATCACTGAATTTCACTTTTAATTCAAATTTTTGAAAGGTTTTCTGTATATAATATATCTCATACAGAGATTACATTACTGCTTCTCTTACTTTACAGGCATGGGCACTACACTCTCTGTCACTAACAGTAGATCTGGCTGGGCCCTTGTATCATGTGCATGTGGAACCTACCTTATCTCTTGTTCTCATGCTGTTGCTCAGTGTGCCTCCGGCTCACGCTGAAGTTCATCAAAGCCTTGGTCGCTGTTTAAATACACTTATTACCACTCTGGGCCCTGAGCTGCAAGGTAGGGAACATACAAATGTGTCAACTTTGTTTGCTTTGGCAACCAAATCGCTAAAGATTGAGTGTGTATGATTGCAATTGTAACAAGTAAGCAGATCTAAGTTTCTTTGCCTAGTTGTAAGACAGTATTTCACAGGCCATGACTTTATGCAATCAAGAAGACATGACTGCTAGTTTTCCAAAAATAGTGTCTCTTGACATAATTTCCTTTGTTTGAACGGATTTTCTGAGCCTTGCCTTGGGCTGAAATTTCTTACATGAATTTTACTTTTCTTACATTCTTGCATCTTATAATTTGAACATGAGAACAGAAGGTGTTCATATTTTAAGAGGTAGGAGCCTATGTCTTAGTTATTATGATGCAGACATTTAAAATTTGCATCTTAATCACCAGAGAGCAATGTGATCACTGCTTACAGATATCAAAGTATAGCACAGATATAATGATCATCCTTTAGGAGGATGAATGTTATGGCTGGCTTAGGAAAAAGACAGGTTATCATGTTTATTAAAAATAAATATATGTTTTAAAAACAAACAAAAAATAAGCCTCTTTATTCTCAATATAGGCAGTAGTACAGCAGTGTCAGCCTTAAGAACTTCCTGCCTTTTGGGCTGTTCAGTGATGCAGGATAATCCTGACTGCCTTGTTCAAGCTCAAGCCATCTCTTGCCTTCAGCAGCTTCACATGTTTGCTCCTCGACACGTCAACTTGTCTAACCTTGTAAGCTGCCTCTGTGTGAGTATATATTTACTAGTTTATATCCATGTATTTTAAAATTTGTTCATATTTTTCATAAACACTTTAAAAATGCAGAAGTTTATTTAAGCAGAGAAACTGATCATTGTGTAGGTGTGAGGTGTTTCATGTTCTCCTACAGGCAAGTATTCTATATATGTCCAGCTTTTTTCCTCAGTTTCTGCTTCCCCTTTGCAAGATGATCACATTCAGTAGAAGTCCTGGCCTTCTGAGCTGCTTGCATGTGCATTCTGCTGTTCTTATTAAGGCTAGTTCTCTGGCACGATATACTGTTCATTACAACTTTTTTGCTGGATTTTTTCCAGCTGGTTTATGTTAGCCAGTTTTTTCCTTCTGCTGCTTTTTGTGCCTTGGTTGAAGGATTGATTTTTAAAAAATGTGTGTGCTAATTATTGGGAATTGTTTTGTTTCATTTTGTTTTTTCATGATGCTGAAAAATTGTAGATTTCTCTGTTTTGTAATTTCTGTAGCATTAATGGTTCAGTGTACTGACATCTTGGCAGCCAGTATAAAAATTTCTAACACATAAGAGTCGAATCAGGTCTTTGGAAGAAACAAACAAAACTTTTTCAGCCCTATTTGACAAGAGGTGGGGGTGTTTCTTTGTTGGGTGGGGTTTGTTTTGTTTTGTTTTCACCCAGTATCTCTCTGTCTGTGAATAGCTGCTGTTCTGAAGTATTTAGTTCTANCTCACTGTCAGAGAGAACCAAAACCCACAGACAGTAAAATGTGGTTGGATTTTGTTTTAATCTCATCTGTTTCAACACAGTTCTTACTCACATCTTCCATTGGGTAGCACTTGTGTATCAATGCTAAATATATATTAATCTTGTTTAAGGTTTAGATTCCTTACATTTTCTTTATTTAGTTTGACTAGAAACATGATTGTGGGAGCTAGGAAAAACTGAAGAGGGTTTTTCTGCCCCACACTGTGATGCACATGGATATGCTAGTTACAGAAGACCTGGAATTAATCTGAAGTGTTGTTTTAACATACACTAACAATTATTTTCTGTTTGTTGGGTAAAGCATAGTTTTTCTTATATTGATAAAATTACAACAAACAGTCTCTTGTTTGGAGGGTGTGGCAGCATTTGTAAGTCCATGTGCAGTCTGCTTTTATATCTCTACTAATATTAAATACCTACTAATAAAGAGGATGTCATGACAAAGTTGTCTTGTCTGTATAATACTGCTGATTTTTACTGTTTTTACAAGTTGTCTCAAAGTACTTCATACAGCAATTTATGAACTTCATAACACTAAATTAGTAATTAAGAAGCAGGGATCATGGCCTGAGTGTGTGTGTTCATGCATCTGGGTGTGTTCCCCTCTATCCCAGAAATGACTGTAGGCTTCCTGGGAGAGAAGTCCACCAAAATCAGTGGCCTCACATGGGTGACCTGTTCTCATTCTCATGAACTTGTACAACTCAGGCCAATGTTGCTGGCACTGACAATTCAGTAATGTCAGTATGTCTCTGAAGAGTGTCATAAACAAGGTTTTTTGACTGTGTGCTTTGTAAGTCTGTGAGAAGATAATTGCACAAGCAGAATTCTGCATTTGTAAAACTCAGCATCCATCCATGTAGTTTCCACCCACTAAATCACCATCTCATTAGGGAACTAGAATAAGTTATTGGTCTGAAATCTGCACTTTGCTTTGCTGTTTACTTGCAAGGTGACCCTCAGCTAGTTATTCTTCGTGAGTTCAAATGTCTGCAGTTTGGAGAACAAGGGGTAGGGTCCTCCTTTGCCTTGCATTTTGAAGTCTTAAGGGGAAGTAGCATGCAAAAGCTAGGCCCAAGATCATGTGGATATTTACCACTTCATTCTTTATTTAGGACG
>WEIU01023804.1:91662-116031 GCA_013389925.1 Aegithalos caudatus | reverse complement strand
TTTTCTTCTGGCGTGTGTGCATTTACCCCTGCAGCCTCAACTTGCTCTTCTCACATCCCTTTCAGGATTACGTGGAGCTGAAGCTGCGATGTCTCAGAGAGTCACTCTGGGCAGATGGAACTGCAGCAGAGCTAAGCAGAGCACAGGAGGAGGGCACAGTGCTTAGGCAAAGCTTCGTGCTGAGCTCTGGGGTGAACTCGTGTCCCTGTTTCTTTTGATTCTGGCTGATCACTTTCTCCTGGTCAAGCTTTTAACTTTCTTCTGCAGTCACTAGAGAAAAAAACTGAGATTTTTTCATTTGGAAAATAAAAAGACAAAAGGAGGTGGGTGTAGACAGATTTTCACCAAATTGCATAATTCCTCAAATAAGGCTCTAGGAAATAGTTATCTATAATGATGAAATAATAGGAACAGAAAGACTTATGGTGAGCTGATTGTGAACTCTTTGTTGGTCACACTGGTACCCTATAGATTTCAGATTTGGAGGAACTTTACCCTCCCACAGAGAAGCAAGCTTTTCTTCTTTTTTGTTACTTGCTGCAAGTTATACTTGATGATACTCAGAAGGAACTCTACTGGTTGGTGGCTAAATAAAGGTTCAGATACACAAACCTAATGTAATATGGTTCAGATATATAAAGATTCTAAAAAAGAAACTATCATTCTCTTCTCCCATGGCTTTATCAATATAAAGAACCTTCAATATATGAAAAAGTTTGATTTTCAAACTTATATGACTTGTAGTTTTGATCATAACACTCTAATACTTCTTTATCTAGGTTTGTTCTAATAATGTCTGAAACAGGTACACTGAAAACGCAGCTCTTCTGTAGCAATGAGGCTGTTTGTCCCTTTTATTACAAGACTTCTTTTGGTCCCAGATTTATGGATCAGTGTTGTTTTCTTGTGAGGGATTTTGAATCACAGAGTTTTCATTTCAAGCAATAATTCTCTGGCAGTTGCACTAATGTTTTAACCAAAACCATTAAAGTCAGGAAATAAATAAGTGAAGGAAGGAAGCAATCATATTTTTACAGGCAAACATGTATAGATGCCAGCTCCACAAAAATTAACTAGCACTTTTTGGGTCTCCTGATGACTAGAAATATGCCAAATCGTTTGGCAGATAATGTGTAGGAGCAACACATCCTGTTAAAGAAGGTGTAAGTGGCTAAGGAACAGAGAATTCAGATTGTAGGTAGTGTAAAACCTTACAGAAAAAAACTTGTTTTTGCAGTCATTTCCTGTTCAAAGTAAATGTGTTTCAAAAGCTCATATTTGAATGCATACGTGGATAATACATAAATGAAAAATAGTTGAAAATTCCTTTTGATTTTATCCTTAGATAAGCAAATATGGCAGTTTTAAAGTCTTAAAACTTTTCTTCAGATAAACTTTGAATGTTCTTCCATTTGAAACTTTATCAAAGATAACATACAGCAGTAACTAAATTGCAATATTAACTAGATAATAGAATTGCTAAATTCCACTGTATTTATTCATTTTTTGGGGGCCTTTTGAAAAGTGTGTATTTATGTGGTATAACATTATGCATGTTCTCAGTTGTCAAAGGTTCCCAACCAAATTACCAGTACAATAATTACTACAAGGAAGTGTAGTGATTAATTTAAGTAATAAGCAAACATCAACAATATATTTTATCAGAAGATCCCTGCATATATTCTAATTATTTACTCTACTCTTACTCTACACTTTGCCATCTCCTTTTAATTTTCTCCTTATATTTCATTCATCATTATTCCAAAAAATTATTTTCTTCCCTGCAATGAACCTAATTCTTCAATTAATCCTATACTGTTTTGATACATCAGTTTCTTTCTAAAACACAGAACTAATGTTCACTTTTTGAACTCTTCACTTCCTCTGCAGATCCTGCTCACCTGTCCCTGTCAGTCAGCCTGCACAGACCCGGAGTGCAATTCCTACCTCTGTGGAAGGACTCAGGTCTCCCTTCAGCCCCAGGGCTGGACAGCATCGTCCTGGCAGGACTCAGCTGAGCTAACTGATGTGAGAGGGGCTACACCTCTCTCTGCTCTTCCCCATAAGCCACATAACTTCCCATCAAGGGTTCAGCACCTGAATTTGAAGCTGACAGAATCTTCTTCATGGAGCCAGAGCAGATCTCTGTAGATATTTTAATATTTCTTGATAAAAACCACTACTTATCATCCTAGTCCATGAAGAAACTAAAAAACTTTTTTAGGTTCAGTACAGAAGTACAGAAGTCTTTTATCTGCCTTTTAAACACAACAGTTTAATTAATGCCCAGGATAAATATAACCTTTGATCCATTAATTTGTTATGCTTTCTTGAACTTGACATAAAATTTCTTAAAAAAGCTCTTGTTAATGTCATTATTAATTAGAACCAGAGTAAATAACCCCAAAATTATATGATTACTTTAAAAGATAACATTATAATTAGTAAGCTTCAATGGGAGTATGGCAGGGCTTCATAAAATATAAGTACTTAGTGCTGGTCAATGCAGTGCATGTACTGGCATTTCCTTTTTTATCAATTAAAAAGGTAAAATCTACTAAAAACTTTTTTTCTCCCTTCTGGCAAAGTTAAAGTATCCAAGTAAGTCAATGCTATGATGTTTGGTGCTGAGTCTGATAAGAAAAGAATAGCTTGTCATGAGGTAGTAACATCACTAATAAATTAATGAACTGTAGAAGAGTTAGTGAGACCTGATTTTACCCTCTTTCAGTTGCATGATCTTTCCAGAATTGTCATAGACCATAACTTTAAGATGCAAACGACACTTCAACTCTTGGGTACATATTCTTGAAATTCTTATGTGCATATTCTTGCTAATGTTCTTGATTTTGGAAAAAAAAAGCAAAATTATTTGCTCAAACAAATATTTATTCAGGATTGATGGTTTCTTTGTGATGTGATAACTCATATCTGAACAATATCAGATAAGAATTAAGGACTTCATAGCTTCTGTTTGTCTGTTTTGTATTCCTTCCTAGAAGCGAGTACTGGGTAAAGTGATGTGGTGCCCTGCTTTTTCAATCAAACAACCCAGGTTACAACCACATGGAACAGCCTAGAGCTGTGGAAACATCCCTCACAGAGAATTTGGTGCTCTGTTTCCATATAACTTATCCCGACGTTTCTGTCATTTTTTGGGAAATCTCATGCACGGGATGGTAGGTCAGAATTCCTACCTCATGGATACTTTTCCTACTTTTATTCATACTTTTCAACAAAAGACTGCCTTGCAAAACTGGGGTGAACAGGCTTCCGTTAAAGTTTTAGTAAATAGCTCTTCATATTAATGCATGAGCAAAGACAATTGTTGATAAACAGGTTTACTTGCTGTTAATTCTTTCCTTTTCTAAAGAGATTGACCTCTCAGTTTGGAAAGCGGCATGATCAGCTAGAGAATATGAAATTGAGAGGTGTGAGTCATCTCCAAACACCTATAAATCAGTAAGAGTAATTGAAAAATGGGCAAATCCAAAACCCCATAATTTATTTTCAAGGAACCAAGCTACGTTCCTGAAACACTACATTTAAAACAAGCAAATTAAAAATCTCACACATCTTTCCATATAACTGCTTCTGTGGAAGAGAAAATTGAATAAAACATACAGTATGTTTCACACTTGTTCTTTAGTTCCTCTTTAACTTCAGTATGCTAGGTAGAATTAGTGTTTTCCTTGGATGCTTAGGAACAGGTCAAACTAACCTTGTGAGCTATTCCAAGAGTTTATAGCACTGAAACAGAGAAAGGCAGCAGTGAGACCAAATCTTACATCCTTTTTTCAGAACACGTTTGGCTGACACCTCAGCTAGTCAAACAACTCTGAACTCGTACAGTTTAATATGTCTTTTGAACAAGATTCTGAATGACTTTCACTTTCTCTGCTTACCAGAGTGAAGATTAAGAAAAAAAGTCTGTTAAATCATAACTTGTCCTTGTGAATACCACCCTAAATGAGTTCCAACAAGGATTAGGTTTTCAAGGCATAATGGCTGGATCTGTAGAGGAAATTTGTGCTTCCAGCATAAAGGAGCCCAGGAAATAAATACCCACAGCTTTATGGATAACATGATACCTTGTCATCTTCTGTCAGTTTTTCACTCCATATTTTTATATTTAGTTCATAATCTAAGGCAGTCAAGTAAAGGTTTCTTGCACTTCCAATAAATTCTGCAAACTGAAGATAAAGGTTTCTCTGTGAGGCAGCAGTTATAAATATTGCAAAAGACAATAGAAATTTAGAGATATCACCAGGAAAAAAATAACTTTTATAGAAAGAGACTACTAAATTTTCCACTGATCAATAAAAATTATAAATTGTAATATAGCAACACTTTGGATTGTCTGCAATGATAAAGGCACCATCTGCTGCAAAGTTTTCATTCAACCAAGACTTGCTGTTCATTTAGTGACATTAAGGCATTATATCATCTGTATTGACATCTCCATCTGTCACTGTGATCTTACCTAATCTCTTTTTACTCTTTTGGTTTTTGAAACTATATAACAGCAACTTGAAAGTATTTAAAAACTTAGTACAGTACAACTTAGTACAGTAAAACTTAGTCTTAATACCAGACTTTAAAAATCTTTAATTTTTGTTACTGGTTGTCTTTTTTTTTTTTCTTCATCATCTCTTATGTTCACTGCTTATAACTTTTAGTTTCCAAGTAGATGACCAGAGATACCTGACCTGTCCTGTTTCCTCAATTTTCCCTTTTTATTTTTAGTTGAGAGTGATTTCTCCTGCATGCTGAAAGTACTTTTTACTAAACTTTTTGTCACCTAGGACTTTTATCTTAATTCGTTCATTAAATACTTCCAATCTTTTAAATGGCCTCCTACCACCACTAGCTCATCACTATCAGAGTTATTTTTTTCACTCTGACCTGCTTTGATATCTCAGTCTCCATCAGCACTTTAAAAAATAATTTTTCATTATAGTTAACCAGTGGAAATACCTAACCCACTATTTATTATAAGTCACCTGGCCAAAGTAGCTATAAATTCATTTCTCATAATTATCTTCTATCCTTTTTTTTCTTAAATGTGTGGAAAACTCAAATTGGGTGATCTTGCTTTGTCTATTGTTAATGTATTACCAAATTCCAAGCCCAAATCCTTATTTATCCTAATGACACAGCCCTTTTGAGAGAAAGATTTGAAAAATTAATGTAATTTCCTCTTTGAAGAGGACCTGAACATCATTAAGAGAAAATTAGTAAAATGTTAAGCGATTTTCCTCTTCCCTTTGTCCTGCCTTCCCTCCCCTCATCACAGATGCTAATCTGGTATCCTCATAATCCAATCTCAGGCCTCACTGGTTATATCCCTTTGCCTGATCTCTCTCATGATCATTATCTCTCCTGTTCCTCTCTCTCTCTTTGTCCCTAAATAAAAGCATTTTTAACGTCTTTAATGTTCTTATATTAACAAGTTGTCCCTGTTCAGATCATGCTACCAGTCTTTCTTTCCTTTATAGACTTAAAAAAAAATTGTGTAAAGTATATCTGGCATGAAAAATGGTCCAAACTCTCTGCAGTCTCCTCTTTTCACTGAAGCCAATCTTAACTACAGCCTTGATTCTATCAAACCACAGATATCAAACTCCTTCATTAGAACCACTTGACTTTTTATCCTATTGAATTTACTTTTGAAATACTGTCATATCCTTGCTTCTGTTTTGTTGTTTGGGGTTTTAAAATTGTTATTTATGCACTATCTCAATCGTCATGAAAAAGATATAGTAAATAATAAGGCAAGGAGACCTGATAAATCATCTTGATCTAGCAAATAAAAATTTGGCATTGTATTTCTAAGCTCAAGAGTAGTTTTAGGAAGGGATAGATAAAGTGTTTTTGACCTACAATTTCAAACTATAACATTGCTTCTTCTGGCATCATCATATGGTGTGACTTAAAGTTAAACTTTACAATGGAAGGAACATGCTTTGCCTCACCTACTAATATTTCTACCATGAATTATTTGACTTCATGGCTCATCAGACTGAGGCACCTGAAAAAGTAGAAAGTACACTGAAGAAATCACAAAGAAATTTTCTATCTGGCAGTGCCAATGTTCTTTCTCTTTCTGTGACTGCTAAATTAATGGAAAAGAAAAAGAAAATTACCTCTTGAATGGTGAGGAGTATAAAATTGTCCTTTTTTGTTTTCTTTGCCCATACAAACTTTAAAATTGTGTTATAATGGGACAACAGTGATTATTTTCTACATGATCTAGAGATGCAAGAGGCTTGGTAATATCGCTTAACTTATTTATGCTATGTAGAATTATGGGGTAAATAGCCCACTTTTTTTCCCTTTTCAATGTTCACTAATTATCTAGTCAAGAACTCAAGTCAAAGAGTCTGCCTTTTTGTGTCAGTAACTCCCATACTTTATGCCTTGTGCATGGCACAGTTGCTATCCATGGTTATTGTTGAATTTTGTACTGGAGCACCTGATTTCCACAACTTGAATATCTTACCTGCCTGTCAGGCTGGGTGAAAAGCTTGTTTTCAAGCACTTCAGTTCTGTATATGAACTCATTGAATGGTGTTGAACCCCAACCTGTTACTGTTGCTTTCAGTCATACAAATGGTATGAGTATAGTTCTGTTCACTCTTATTTCTGCTTTCCTTACTCTCAACAGTTCCTGAAGGTTTCACTTTAGAAACAGAATCTATACATGGTCATAGTTATAAATGGATATATAAATAAATTTTATTCTTGGTTAATATAATGCATTACTAAGCAGGTTTGTGTTTGTGATGCATGTTTTTCTCAGGAAACCTTGTGTTTATTAATGCCATCACTGGGTGAGGTGCTCAAAACAGCTAAACCACAGCTTCGTAAAAAAGTTTTAAGTTCTATAACTACCTACTTAAAACATTTATTTTCAAGTGATGCAGACAAGTTTTTCATAAGGGCACACTTAAGATGATGACATTGACTTCCAAAAAAACTTTCACTAAAAAACAATCTTATTTTGTGGTTTGTTTGACGAGTTTATTTTTTGATGGTGCAAGAAGCAGTCAGACATCCTAATCTCAACCCTAGTTAACATTTTTTTTTTCTTCAAGAGTGACCATATTGCTAGAGCCTTGCTCATGACATGTTTTCAGTAGGCTACAACCTGAGAAACCAATACCTCATAATGTAAATATCTCTGTTGGTGAATGTTGTGTCTTTTGGTTAACACTGATGAACAAACTTACAGTACAGGTAGCCAGGAAGTCTTCTAGCATCTGAGAACCATAGGGCATCTTTCTTGAAATATTTTTGTTACAGTTCAATTGGATATAAAAATCTTGAGTTTCATTATGTATAGCTTCCACTGCATGTTTTGTGTGAGATACGATTCTCTCCAGTTCTTCTCTCTACTAGCTCTACTACTGGTCTTATTTTCATGCTTTCTACAGCTTATACTGGGTTGTATTTTACAGTCTAGACATAAAATCATCAGTTTTCCTATGTCAGAGGAACCTGTAGAGGAAACTAGAATCAGACATCAGTTGAGGATTGGAGAGAACTCCTGGAGGCAGACACATTTGCCCAAGAGTCAGCTATCAAATCTGACTTCAGTGTGGTTTTGAATGTCTCCAAAGATAGAGAATTTACAACCTCCTTGGGCAATCTGTTCCAGTGTTTGACCACTATCATGATAAAAATGTTTTCTAAACTTTAAATGGTATTTATTGTACATAAATTTTTTCCTTTTGCTTCTTTTCCTCTTACCTCCAGCTCCATTTTCTGTATCCCCTTTCCATCAGGTATCTATTCACAATTGTAAAATCCCCCTTAACCTTCTGTTCTCCAGGATAAACAATGCCAGTTCTCTCAGTCTTTCTTGTTGTAACAGATGCTCTAATCCCTTTATTATCTTTGTATTCCTTTGCTGAACCTGTTCCAGAATGTTCATTTCTCTGTCATCCAGGGGAGTTCAGAACTGGATACAGCACTTCAGGTATATCTCCATTTACAGAGGACAATAATCACTTCTGGTAATGCTCTGGATGAGCTGACAACACTCTCCCTAATGCAGACCAAGATGTTATGGATTATATTCTGCAAGGACATACTGTTTTCTCACGTTCAACTTCTTGTCCACCAGAATGTGTAGGTCCTTTTCTGGAAAGCTGCTATACTTCCTCAGCCCCCAGTTTGATTGGGGGGTGTCTGGAGTCCAGTCCTCCATGGGTGCAGGACTTTGCAGCTCCTTGTGCTGAGCTTCCCAGTACACCTGTCAGCCCATTTCTCCAGCTGGCTGAGATCCCTCTGAAGAGCAGCATGGCCATCTGGTTTATCAATCACTTTTCCCAGCTTCTATCATCTGCAGGCTTGCTGAGGGTGCACTCTGTCCTATCACGTATGTCATCAATAAAGACATTAAACTGTTTTGAATCCAATTTCAGCCTCTGTGGGACCCCACAATTGCTTAGTCTCTAGCTAGATTTGAGCCTGTTAGCTTACAGTCCAGCTCACTGCTTATCCAATCTCTACTCCCTCAGTTTGTTTGTCTGTAAGGAAGCTGAAAGAAATGGTGTTGAAAGCCTTACTAAAATTGAAATAAGCAACCTCTGCTTTCTCCTCACTCACCAAGTCAGTAATCTTATTTTAGAAGGCAGAAAGTTTTTTGGGACAACTGGATGTGGGAGTGAAACAGCACATTAAATATCATCAGTTAAATGGGGTTTTGAGTCCTCTTCAAATTATGTCTCAAGAAGGCAAGCTATTTTTCAATGGTAAGAATGTTTGGCTGAATTCAGCAAAACAATGAAAATGATTATATTTTTAAAATTGACTTTAAGTCTCCATATTGAACTCTGGTTTTATATTTTTAAAAGCTCTTGCTGCTCACTCTTGAGAAATTGGCTACTTTAGCCTTTTCCATCAGAGCATACTAGCATGTTTCTCTGGAAGTCTTTATAAGTAGGGAAGAGGAAAAATATAACCTTGACTTTTTTCCTTTAAGTGGCCTCTGATTCTACTGCATGACAGAGAGATTCAACTGCTTATCCACACTTTTGGTTTCATGCATTTTAATCAAGTCTTTGAGAAAAGAACTTTCAGAATGTTTTCCTTCTGTCCACAAACAGATTTTACAACTTTTCTAAAGAGTATATGGCTCCAACAAGCAGAAAATGTGAATTCCTTCATGCTCAAAGGGAAAAATCAGATTCCACTGAAGTCAGTGGCTGAAAAAAGCAGTTTTGAATTTGTTTTCTAGCTAAAACTTGATCACTTAGAAAATTATTAAAAGTAAAGAATAATTAAACAAATAGAAAACAAAAAAAAAGTAATATATAAAAAGATTTTCCCATCTACCATTTATGTATCTGTTCTAAATGCAGTGGAGAGCCAAGATTTTTATTTATTAACCCTGACTAATGCTAGGAGCACTGCAAATACCTTTTTTCCCCTTGCTTCCTACTCTCTGCTTTCACAGACTGGAATCCAGGGCTGAAGATATCAAAATATATCAGGCTTTTTGATGGCTGGGTGGCCAGTTGCAGTCTCTGTTGGCAGCTGTAGCCTGATCAGAGTGGATGGATGAGACAAAAACATGAATTGATAAAATGTTGCCCCACAAGCCATGTGTGATAGAAGCCTGCCTGATTTCATAAAGTAATCAGACCTGGTTAGAACCTGACATCAACAGCTTTCCTACTTTCTGAATCTGCTTAGAACTGCATACTCTTAAAGCATGTTAAGGACCTGATTTTTTAGCTATACGATCATACTGAATGTCATTGGAATTGGGTACATAAACTTTTACTTTCATGACTATTCTATCTCTTACAAGTTGCGGGAGGATACTCTCTGTGTGGCAAGAAATATGTAGGAGCACAGATTGCTTTACTGGTATGTGGTACTCATGACACAGAACAGGATACACTTGCAGCTTTATCTTCTTCTGAAGTTTAATGTCCTGCTTTTGTAATTTACAAATATTTTCATATATCTAGTGTTAGTTTATCACATTTTCTTATTTTAGTTTAGAAGTGTTTAATGGAACTTGTGTAAAGGAGCATAGCTCGGAATTCTGTGTCACATATTCACCAGTAAATGCAAAACAGTTTTGGGTAAACATTAGAGAGATCTTTCTGCAAATATTTTTGCAGATTTAAGAGTTATTTAAGATTAACTATGGGATAAAACAGTTTTGTAAATTTGAATGGTAAAGATATGCAAATTCTTAATTTCTGCCAGCAGAATCACATCTGTAGAACAAAAAAGACTTGTGATACTTGCTGTTGGCTTCTCTTCTGGACTGAAGATAAAGAACCTGGCAGTCAACACTAGGAAGGAGTCAAGCAGTCACACGTAAGTCTAGTCTTGGTAGAAAGCATGGCTGGCTGTAAGTAAAAGTTTTCTGTAGAAGGTTGTAACAGATGCAGAAACAGGATAGGTCATACAGACGTGCGACATATGGGAAGGCAGTAGCACAAACTACTTTATTTATGCTACCTTAGCATCTTGTAACACTGTTTCTTACTTTGCACCTCTAGAGTTATCCATAGTGTATACTCACACTACAAATATTTTGCCAAATCACTGGGTTCCCAAAGTAATCTGAGTATTAGTATAAAACGCATGAGTATGCCTGGATCAGCACTGATGGGAAATTCCAGGTGATAATGTTTGTCAGTGTAGTTTCTTTCACATTTAAACCAGCACAAGTGAATATTCAGGACAGCAACTTTGAGTAAGATAGTCCCACTATTTATTAAGATATTGACATTTGCTTATAAAGGAGTAGGAAAGAAAAAATAAAGTTTGTGTCCCCAGAAAATGATAAAGATGTTTTTTCTAATTTCAGATGCAAAATGTTTAAATTGTGTGATGATTTGAGTCTCTGATAAGCCTCTGACAGGTCTTCCTTTATCCTTAAATGTGTTGAATTTCATCGTGGCAGCCTGGATGGTTCCTGCTGATCAAACTGGCCTTGTAAGTAGAAAAGTAGAAACTGTATTCAGTAGAAACTGTTCCTGCAGCTGTAGAGGTGGTCATGCAGGACATTATTTCATAAGGAAGATAGAAGATTTCTAGGACATAGATTAATATAAGTAGTAGTGAAATTGTAGAAGACCACTGGCCAATTGGTTTTAAGAATTGAGCAGAACAGCAGTTTGGAGAGTCTCATCCAGTCCAGCTGACAACTAAGCTTCAAGAAACTTTGCAACATAGATTTTCCCAAAACCAGTGATTTATTATTTAGCCATCTGCTGATGGTGAGTCTCAAAGAATCAATATGATTACACATTGTTGCATCGTGATGCAGTTTGATGATTATAATGATGATTAAAACATCCCGTGCTGTTCATTATGAATTATCTTCCAATAGAATGGTAATTTGGCACATTTCATTTTTAATAAAATTGGCATTTCCTCCAGTATTTACAGGCAGATATTGTCCCAAAATCCTGTGAAATGAATCAGTAACTACCTACACATTGCTGGTCAGGCTGTTAAGACACTTTTTGTTAGGCACTGACTAAAGCTTCTCTGGTATTTACCACCTTTAAGGGCCTTGCATGTAGACATATTGAATGGTCAACAGAATTGAAGAGACAACTTCTCTCATCTGTTTGCAATTTAGTTACTTCCCCGAATCCTATTTCTAAATAGAACTGAGCTTCCAGATAGTAGCTGTTATTCCAATTTCCTGCTGCAGATGACAATAGAAGTTGTCTTTATTGGCTTTCCTGGATAACCATGTTCCAAACATAGAGAAGGCACTGCAGGTCATTTGGGGTTCAAATTATCTCTAACGTTCAGTTAAAAGCCTTTTTATTCATGTGACATTTATTCTACTATTTTTACCTTTGTCATCTTTGTTTCCTCCTTATATAAGTGACTCTTTAATAACCTAAATATCTCTAGTTCAATTATTTGAACAAGTGAAAGACATTAAACAGTTTTCTATCTGAGAAGTGAGGTATAGTTGCAGGTCTGTCATGTTTCTCAAGTTGGAAAACATATCTACCTAATTTGCCTGGTAATTAAATTATCAAATACTAAAAATTTAGTCACAATATGACATCTTCTTTGTAGACAATCCATTGTAGAACTAATTCTAATATAGGTTTCCTTAAGTCCTCCTCTGTTGGGGATTGTCAATGGTCAGCCTGACTAAGTACAAAAGAACTGGAAGAGCTCTGTGTGTGTTGTGTGTATATCCTTGGGGACATGTTACCTCTGGGGATTTTTGGAGTGTAGTGCAAAGCAGAGGTTCAGAGCTTTTTATATGTACATAGCTACAATAATAATAATAAAAAAAATAATTATAGAAAGCTAACCAAAATTTGTGGAAATTATTTAAAGATTCAGCTGCTGCATGCATCCATCTAGCCCTTCATATTGTTGTCCATACTGTCCAGTTTTTGATTCACAGTATTGTTTTTTTTTCTGTTTTGAGAACTGGACTAGTGTTTCTGTAGAACTGCTTGTGATTCTTCCAAGTTTATCTTTTTAGTAGTTACATGTCTTAATAATGAAATCTTAACTGGCATGTGCGAAGTCTGTCTTGCAGGGGTAAAAGAGTATCATACTAGGCTTTATTTTTAATTATTTTTTCCCATTTCTGTGATAAAATCATAATCTCTATTAATCTGGCTTTATGAATCAGATCCTTTATCAATTTACTTCAGTGGTATAAGGTTAAAATTTTACAAAAAAAGGAAAGAAAATAAAAAGTAATGCGGGTCAATATATCTATGACAATACTTTCTTATGGGTAGATGTGAAAATGAACATTATTAATTAAGTTTTTTGACTGATGTTTATCAAATGCAATATAGTTTATTGAATGACCAATTTTCAAATCTTCAGCATATAAGAAAGTTACAAGTTCAGGAAAATCTTTGAATTATTGTACCTTCTTGTTTTATTGAAAACATTTGCCTGGCTGTACAACTACATTCCTATTGACTTTTGTAGCTGAAGTATAGCTCTTATTACACAGGTACAGTTGCAGTTTGATGTTGGGCACTAAGGCTCCTAGAAAGAACATGGCAAGCTAAAACTGGAATCCTTAAGCATCCAAACAAAAGATGGTACACTGGGCTCTTCTGAAATTTTTGTCAAATACTTGTGTTTCTCTTAGTTTAGGTGATTATGCTTTCTGTTCCTTTTCCTGAAATGTTTGTTACATATGGAAACAACATATATCAAAATGTTTAAACATGCACTGAACTGTCTATTTTTACAAAACATTAGTTTTTCTAAAGATCCTTTCACCACTTCATTTCTGCTCCACAGAGATTTTGGGTATCTCTATAGCTTTGGGGTGTTTTAGGACTTCCTCCTATTTGTTAGCAAAGTGAAGCCACATTGTGGAAGAGGGCAGAGGTTGAAAGAGTAGAAGCAGCTCCTCAGCAACCTCCAGTATGTTACAAATTCTGCAGTCCCCAGAGTTGCAAAGCTCTATAGGAAAATGACAGCTGGCATGCATCCATGGATGTGGATCTCGAGCAGTGGAACAGTCCCTCCTTTCCTGTGTGTTCTCTAAGCAACCAGGGTAAGGAGAACACAGGTAACCTCTCCTAACAGAGACTGTATGTGGGGTAGAACATCTTGTGGCTCTACCTGAGGAAAGTCCTTAGTTTAACTGTCTGATGTCTGCTGTGGCTGCACATGCCAACAGCATATCTTGAAAGCAACTCCTGCTTCTAGCAAGTAGATTTCCCAACTTGGACCTAGATTGTGGAAACAAGTCCGAGTTCAACTGTGTTTCAGATGGGTGTATGGAGAAGATTTTCCCACATATCTAAAGTTCCTTTCCTTGGGACAATTGGGTTGGATGGTATTACTTACACTTCCCATATTTATCATAGATGACTATTCCTAACTATAGTTTCTGCATTTGTTGTCCAAATGGAAGCTTTTGAATTTGAAATATGAAACTTATTCCTTCTGAGGGAAGCCAACTCAAATGAAAATTAGTGTACACGTTGGTTTCACATATCTCCATTTGCCATTAATTTCCATAACTTTTATCCTAACGATGTTTTTCTGTGTTTTAGCATCTTTCAGGTGCTAATCTCTTTCCAAGAATAATATCCATATTAAGGAAAAGAAATTTATTGTCAGCACTTAAGTTGGATGTTAAAATTATTTTTTTGCCTATCCTTGACGGGATGAAAAGATGTTTGAATTGGTTAATATTTACAAATTGTACATTGTACAAGTGTGTTGAAAATGTGTGGTATTTTTAAACTTTTAGGTGGTATTTTTAAAGTAATAAAAGATTTATGAACTGTCTATATAGGACTGTAGCTAATCAGAGTTCCATCAGGTAATCTTTTTTCCCTTTCAACTGAAATGAATATAAATGGTTTCTTGGGAAAAAGGAGGAAATGTTCATGTAAGACATACCACCTGCTATTTCTGTATTGGAAATGTGTGTATATGGCTTTTTAAGTTGTATATGTATACATTATTTATCCTAGCTACTCAGAGAGGAGAGAAGCCAGTTAAATTCAATGTGGTCTGGAACAAACTGCAAAACTGACTTTTGTGTAAATAAGCATTTCATAGGCTATTCATGATTTATACAGACAGGTACTGGTAATGAGTGGATGGAATTAGACTTCCAGCACCTTTTTTATTTTTTTTTAAAGAAGGTCACTTTATATCTATAGTTGCTTAGTTTATAAAATAATCAAACCTTATTTCCTGCAGTTCCATCATATTGTCTTAGAGAATAAAGGCTGTCCTTTTATTCTAAAGGGCTCCACTCTGAAGTGTATTTTAAATAACTCTGCTGTGCCAGTAACTCTATACCTTATATTTATGTTAATAAGACATAAAATATGTCACATATGGAGAAATTCCATCACATTTAAGAATAGCAAAGATTAAAAAGATTTCTCCAGGCCATTCAGAGCCTCTCCAAGTTTTCTGAGCAGTTAAAACTGTTTTTAATTGTTTAATTGAATTTTAATGCAACTAAAAATATTCTCTCTAAAATAAATTGTATCACATTTAATCCTTCTTGACTGATTGTCGTTTGCCTTAATGTTATGAATTTTTTCAGTATTGTTTTTAGTATTCTGAATCAGTCCAAAACTTCAATTTACTCTTGAAAATCTGTTTGAACTTTTTTCCAAATGTGGAATCCTGTTATTTAGCTATCTCTCTTTGGAGACCTCTTTAATCTCCTTTGTTGCAAATTTTGTAAATTATTGCTTGCACTGTCCTTAGTGAACACAGAAAACAGTTGATCATTTTCCTCCATAGAAAGGGCACTATACATACTTGCAGTTTGTTATCATATCCCAGTTCAGTCTTTGCTCCTCTAGACTAAACAAGCTCCATTATTCCAACCTTTCCTCATAGGTCATTCTCTGCACCTCTTATAGCTTTTATTACTCTTTTCTGGACTCTATCCAATTTGTTTACATCCTTTGTAATGACTCAAGTCTGGTCTGTGTCCACTAACAGTACCAGCATTCCTCCTGAAGTAGTTAAGACTTGGTTTTAAAACAATTAAGACTGAGTGGTTTGATCATCGAGTGACTCAGGTGTAAAACACACTTGTCTGAGTGCTATCTTTTCCTTACTCAGCCTACAACAATGCTGATAAAATTTTGTTGAATAAGACACACAAAAAGGGATGGCTTGTAATATATGGGAGTGATTATGTGAATTTAGGAAAAACCCTGACATTTCTGCTGTCATATCTAAATATCCCTGTTAAACAAGATATCTACACAATTTTATTTCTTGGAGGGTTTTTCTTTTGTGAAAAATGGTTAGTACCCTTGGTCTACTTCAGTACTTAGAATCTGCTGTTTAACTGGAGAAAGAAAGAGTCATTGTTCAGCTGCTGTAGCAATTAAGTTCTCTGTGATTCTAGAAAGCTATACTTTTCTCTTTAAAAATATAAAATTAAAATTCTATTATAAACATCTAAAAATATTTATCCATTAGAAGTTTGCAGGAAAACTGTAGACTTCACAGTCATGTAAAGTTAAACTTTGCCTTTGACCTGGTATAAATGAAACACAAATTTAGAACATGATCTGGCATTTGATATCTATTCATAAGAATAAAATAATGAATTACAGCAGCTTGTGCCTAGAAAAAAGCCTTATGAGGAGTGTCTGAGGGAACTGAGGTAGTTTAGCTTGGAGAAAAGCAGGCTTAAGGGAGACTTTATTGCTCCCCACAGCTACCTGAGAAGAGGTTGTAGTGACATGGTGGTTGATCTCCCAGGTAGCAATTAGCAGTATGAGAGGAAATGGCCTGAAGTTGTGCCAGGGAAGATTTAGGTTGGATATTAGGAAAAGTTTCATCATGGAAAGAGTTGTCAGACATTGGAACATGCTGCGAATTACAACTGTTTGTGAACAAGAAGCTAATTTGGCATGTTGTGTGCTGTTCCATTGTGGTAGCTGGAAAAGTTAAGTGTTAGAAATGTCTATGCTTTCCTTTCCAGTGATATTATTGATAGTTTCTTGTAACAGCTGATAACAGTTTTTATCTAGGAGATACACTTTGGATTGAAAAATAGCTATCACTCCTCTCTCCCTCTCTCTCCTCTAAGCATTCTCTACATCGTAACTCCTCCTCTTCTCTGTATCAATATCTTGCTGTTGCTTTTGCAAACAACTCAGCTACAGGCTGCATACTGCTCATTTATCAATATCCTATATACACCCCTTCCAAGTTGTTTTGTAAGTCTATTTCTGAAATGGTAATACAGACTCAGATCCACACAAGTGAAAAATAGACATAGCAGACCACTAGGAGTAGCAACAAAATTACAGAAAAATTACATTATGTTCTTTACACCTGACTGGCCTGATCAAGTTCAGTGGTCAGTGCAAACTGCAGCCAGGAGTTGAGAACAGGGACAGGAGGGATTAATGATTAGCAGAACAAATAGAAATCATAGAAAACGAAGGAAAGGAAGAAAAATGGAGACGAAATGCATTGTGTTGTTTTATTTTAATAATTCTGATTTACTTCTTGCTTAATATTTCTGTCTTTTTAAATTTTACTGATGCCTAAGTAAATACCATTGGTTGTTTTAGCCTTCAGTTGCCCACTGGTAATAAATATGTATAAGCCATGGGACATGGTTTTTTTGCTTCTCTTTTTAAGCAATCACTTGAGAGTTAGAAAGCATGGCTAGGGTAGGGGAAGGATAGAAGGGATTTTATAGCATTCTAGTTTTCCAAATATTTGAAAAAGGCTAGTTTCCTCCTAGTCTTCAAAGCTCAGCTTTTGACCCTGTGAGGCTGGTAGATTCCACTGAAGGCTAGATTTAGTGTTTTACGTCATCATTCCTAGCTCTCCTTATGTTCATACTTATTTGTGCCAGGCTTAATATGCAATGTGGGTCAAATTCAACTGACTACAATTACTTTGGTAGCATGTCCTTGAGAAAAAAAAAAAAAAAAAAAAAAAAAGCTTTTTTTTAAATTTTTTTTTTTTTTTCATGATTGTAGCTAACTGTGAGACTGTGCTTAATTTGTCTGGTGATTTTTTGATTGTTTTCAATCTATGTGTCTTCAAAAATGGTACAGCACAGACAGCTACTTAACAGGTTACACAACATCTTTTGTGTGTGTTTAGTACAGCAGGGGAATCAGCTTGAGGCTGACAGCTGAATTTAGGTTTCTAATGCATGATAACTCTCTGGGTTTCCAGTGCTGTGGAAATGTAGTCACTATCATTGAGGTCTTAATCTTGGGCTGAATCCTACCCCTAATATTATTCTCATTTTGAAGGATTTTCTCTGCACTTGATGAGACTTTAACTTGAAAGTCATTCTTAAGCTGATGAATCTTTTCTCTAGGAAAAAAAAAAAATAAACTGATGAAGAGAAAGTTGTGGAATTTCCCTTCATTTACACTTGGGATACCTAGGTTATATACAACAGCCGAAACTTCCACCTCTCTGAAACACATACAATTAGAATAGGAAACTCCTGCCAAGTTCTCAGAGCATTTTTGCATTTCCCTGCTTGATCAAAACTCTAAAGGTAAGTTCAGCTATGGAGAAAAAGTCCAAAACCAGTATCTCAGCATCCACCTTCATGAGTAGTGATACATTTCACAATTTCAGTGGAATGTATCTGTTCACGAAACTTGTTTTTTACAGTGTCATCTAAATAATGGTAGTGGGTTTATTTGGTTGGTTTTCTTTCTTCTGTAAAGTACAGCCTCCTTTCCTTGTCCAAAATCTCTTGCTCCTTGGAAGGGTCTATGGTACATTCTTACACAAGAAGAGCTAATGGGTGACCTGAAACAGAGCGAATAGTCTTGGAGACCCTGTGTGCAAAACCAAAAAAGCAACAAAGGGATCTAAAAGCAAAAAACATTTTAGCTAAAACTATTGGTTTCAGATCCTGTGGGAGGAAAAATATTAAAAGGCTGTATAGATTTCATACAGTTCAACTCTTCTGTCAGCTCATAACTCTGTGCTGTCTTGTTATTTGAAATAAAGCAGCAAGTTTTCTTTGAATATGTCACTCAGGAAAAAATTAAATGAAGTATATGTGAGGATGTATTCAAATTTAGTCAGGAGCATAATGATCAGACAGATTCTTTCCATTACTCTTAATCAGGAGGTAGTGATGTGGGCCAGTGATACAACCAGGCAAGCTCACATGCTTTGTAAGCAAGTTCTAGTCATGCTCTAAATCTTAAAATAATCCTGAGTACTCTCCATTTTTAGACATGAGGATGAAAAAAACCTCAACCTTCTCAATATTGTCTGTCCATTCCATTCTTCATTCCTCAGAGGTTTGGAAAGAGAAGCCAACCACCTGCCTGCCAGACAACATGTCAAGGGATCCTTATCCTTTTTTTCTGACTGCTTGCCAGAAACTGGGTTAAGTAAAAAAAGTAGGCTGAAGATGGGAATGTGCCAGTCTTGGAGGCTTTCACCTGCCAGGAACGTGCTGAGGAACCTAAGGTGCTCCCCTATCCTGAGCCCTGCACATTGCCATCACAGGGCTCAGTGCCTGTACATTAAATAGGTTTTGCCTATGTATCTTCTTTCTCACAAGCTTATCATCTGCAGTGTTTTTCATCCATAAATAGATGACAGCTGTGTATATGACCCAGTCAGCTTTAAAAGAAGCAGGCACTCTGTACTCGTTTACTTGATGGGAGTAATATTTAGGTTAAGAACAGTGAGTCCTTTGGTAGTACTACCAGCAGTCCACAAGATGTCATACTATCACAAAAATGGTAATTTCTTGTGCCATTAGTACAATTAGTACATTAGTATCCAAAAGTACTGCAACACTAACCTTTCAGAAACAGCACAGTCTGTTCAGGCAGCCTCAGCTTAAGGCATTCAGACAAGCAGAAGGCCCCCCCTGAGCAAGAATGTTCTGAGATCTATTGTAATCTCTTGCCAAGCACTGACATGCCACCTTAGTTTCATCTCTAAATTATTAAAAGAACATCAGAAAAAATGCACCCTCAAGCTCTAACTCATAGTTCTATACAAATTGCACTATCAGTGGAAGGAAACAGGAATTTTACCTGGTTGTCCCAGAAGAAACTTGGTCCTGTTTTCTGTTTTGGGTACACTACATGGTTAGCAGGAATGGATCATAAATTTACCAAAGCCAAGAAAGTTTATAGCTACTCTCAAACCTCTGGCTTTATGCAATGAGTATTTGAATACCTCTAGAAGCTGCTGTTCTTTTAAATAGAGATCACTTTACTGCATAGTTTACTCTTCAGAGCAAAATTAACTTCATCTTTGAAAAGATCATGTTTTTCCTTTCATTTTGTTTGTGTCCTGTATTGAGTTTTTCTTCCCTTCATACATTTATAGGCTTTACACTAATTTTTAAAAGTTTTGTTTCTCATTTACAATAAGACATCTCTACATTCAGAATAGAAATACTGCTTGGAATCACCCTTTCCTCAATGTCCATGAAGAGAAAAGAAAAATTTTAATGTGGAATTGTGAGCACTCTTCAGAGAAATGTCAAAGGAAGCACTTTATGTTGATTACATAGCAGGTCTAAATGGACTTGTGAAAATGATCAAAAACTCAGAAGAAGAAAATGCCAGTATCTTGGGGTCCATACATACCAGTTTTGGTGAATATTTTAGTAAATTATATCTATAGATTAGTGTCAAATGTAAAAAATAATTTCCTGATGCATATTTTGATGCTTGGCTGTAAACTAATATATCTCAAGACCATTTTCAAACTTTGAATGATTTCTAAAATTCTGTTGATTCTTGGGGTTCCATTCAGTAATTTCTTAAGGTTTAGAATGTAGAACATGGAGAATAAATGTGCAAGGAGATAAACTGAAGAAAATCTGAATGCTTTCCTGAGATAAGATATTTTAAAGGCTTATTAAGAAAAAATATTTTCTTTTTTCTTTACTGAGAAATATTGAATGTAGTTGAGTTTGTACAAAACAAACGAAAAATACCCAACAAAAAACCTCTAGGAGAATCAGCATAACTTCATTCTCCTCCTTTCTACTGAATAAAACCCTAACTGAAAATTTCCTTCTGTGGATGAAACTAGCAACTACACCATCTTTGTTAAGAGTGCAAGCATCACCAGTCAGCTTTCAATAGGCTGGAAGAGAGTTGTGAAAACATCTGCTGGGTTTTGGTATTTTCTGGGAAAAAAAGCATATTTAACTGCAGTTCTTTTACTTTTGGATCCATTGCAGTAATCATTGTAACATTTAGGGGTTTTTTTTAAAAAAACAACAAAACAAATATTTGCAATATCAATATATATTGTTAAAATGATACTTATCTTTCCCCAATCCAGACTGAAGGATTCCTTATCGTTCTTCAGATTTTTTTACCAAGTTATGGATGTTTTTCAAGGCCACTACCACATTTTTTCCCAAATTGTGAGCTGAAGCATTGCTGTAAAAGGGTATTCATACTGAGTAGGGCAGGAGTTTTAGCCAGTCTTTTTTGGGGTGACTTAATAATGAACTGTAATGGGCTTACCATGGATCACAGCATCACTGAAGTTTTTAGCTGTAGATTTTTTGAACCGTTGATAATCTAGGAAAAAGGTGGAGGAGTTCTATTAAACACACTGTTTATCTGGTGAATTTTGGGACACTAAACCCTGTTTTTGAGTAATAATTGCCTGCATGTTGTGATTTTTGTGTGTTTCTCTTTATGGCCATACTCAGTTGAGTTGACTGAGCAAGAAATATTAACTTTCCTTAAAGCTTTGTGTCACTATATTTTTAAGCTACTATTGCCCAAAGCTCAGTCTGAAATGAGGAACAACTAGTTAGGACAGAGAATATTAGATTTTTGATAGTAACATGGCTTGGGAGCCAGCTAATGAGGCAGAGAAAGCTAGCAGCTCTGAAAGATAAGTATTGATTGCAAATAAAGGTATGATTAAACAGAATCCTCAAGGAGTTTAACTCTGCTATTTTCAGTTAATGAGTGTACCAGAGAATTTGCTGAACCTGCAGGGCTAAGAGCTGGGATCAATATAAAGGACATTTGAGATCTTAAAGATAACTAATATCTAGATCATCTTGAAGCCTCAAGGAATAGGATTGGAATAAAAGTGATTAGTATAAAATGTAATATTTAAGCTGAAAAGTTACTAAGAACAGATGTAAAGTAGGCACATTTTGGCTTTCAACAGCTGGAGAGAAGGACATGAAGTAGTGATTCAGTTATCTTGTGAGCATGAGTCATTCATAGTGCCAGGAGATGGTAAATTTAATTCTTATTTACCTCAGCAGAGGTAGGCACATGCAGGATCACTGTAGAAAGACATGAGTTTTTCTGAATTGTTTTGCAAGATTATGGCCAGTGACTTTCAAGAAAGATGAACTTAGCTAGGGATAAATGTGAGAAAGGGGTATTAGTAGGAAACAGGGAAGAGATCTGAATTTTCTTGTCTGTATCCTTATCAAATTTAATTTTTCTTAACACTCTCTAAAAACACATTTGTGGAAGAATGTGCAAAAGGCACAGAAAGAAGTGTATGAAAACTCACCAGAATTACTTTAGCCTGAAAACTAGACAACATGATAAAGTTATCACTGCAGTGAGGTTCCAAAACTATTTTCTAATAGAAATAAAGAGACAGATACAGTGTTTTGTAGGATTAGGACTTAGTGAGCAGTATGGTCACTACAGGGAGTAGGCAGCAAGTCCATCTGAAAATCTCAAAGAGACCTTGATCATTCAGACATTTTAACAAAGGTAGACACACTGTTCAACATTCTTTTGAATTATGTACACGTGCTCAGGCTTCTCCAAATTAAAACTTTTAAGTACTTTGTTTAGAGTTTTTCAGTATTTCAGACTCTGCTAGAAGTTTCCTATGCAGAACAGTAAATAAAACATTAATTGCAGCAAGCTTTCCTCCTATCCAAATAGCCAAAGTAGGCACTGGGAAGAAACTGACTTCAATGGAAAAATGGCATTCTTCCAAGTCACAAGGAAATAAAATACATGATTCATAATTTGTACATGTACAATGACCAGAATTATGAGAACAATGCTACAATTCATTTCACTGGCATATATAAATTCCCAAGATTTTATTTTTTTTGCTTTTCAGACTTCCAGGTTCCATATATGTATCCAAGTTACTGTCAGCCTGTTAGAAATAAATTCTTTGACATCCTGTGCACTTAGTCAGACAGAACAACTCTAAAAGAGCAGAGATGTTAATTAGGTTACCTGGTCACTTTAAAAATATTTCAAAATTTACTGGCAAAGGTCTTAAACTCGACTTTTCTACCTGTGTGGCTGAGAGGTGTTTTAGCTTGATTAACGTTTTAACTTATGAATAGCAATATCCTTGTGTGAGGTTATGATTCAGGTGCCTAGCCTGAATGATAGACATGCTTGATTTAAACTCCAATTTATTGCTTCTCAGGTGAGAATCTGAAGACTCATTTTAGATCCTCCATTAATTCCTGTGGTTAGGGATATTCCATGGTGTATTCTTCGGAGTTCTATACAGAGATTTTTGTAAAAGTTTAGTAAAACCTGAAACAGAGATAGTAGCAGAACCTGAAAGAATTCAGTTGTCCTGTCTGATGAGCAGGGATTTCCCATTTTTAGTTTGCCATTATCCAACAGATGCAGAACTCTGTGCTGCTGTGTTCTGTGGGGGTCTTTATCAGAAAGCTACAAGCCAAGGTGGAAAAAGGTCCTACTCCTTAGAAAAAAAAATGAAAATTTTGCCTTTGATTTCTTTCAAAAAAAAATGATTAAAAAACCCCTAAGCCCAACAAAAACACATGAAGCAAACAACTACAAGAAAGCTTTAGTGCTTTAAATTAAGTTGAACTTGTTTATTCCATTAATTATCCTGACTTTGAAAATTTTGTCATTGTCTCTATCCCATATACACTTAGAATCCATTAAAGAGACCTTTAAAGAAGCAGTGAACTTTTTTTTACTGAGTTGGCTTCCTCAGACTGATGCATACTCCAAATGCAGCTAGATAATTTAACAGGTCTTTTCTGCATTTGTATTCACCACTGTTTTATCACTCACATAGGATCTCATATAAGTAAAATTTCAAGGGCTATTGATGCAATTAATTCAATATTTAAACACATGAAAGTAGGAGATTCTATTTCTTTTGTCCTGTGTAAAATCACACTATGAATAATTTGTTATCATGTCTTATTTAATATTTTTTAAATGACCAACAATTTTTTTTTCTGAAAGAAAGGTACTGTACAGGAAAATTACCTAATCTTCTTTAATACTAGACCAGCAAGACAATGTATTTTCCATCACTCACCTTAATTTTTAAAACATGTTACATATTAAGTCTGCCTTTTACAATCTCATTTAACAATGCAGAAACCTTCTAAAATGTAATTTATATATATCACTCCTCATGTCAGTTTTGTGATGGAAAATGCCAAGGCCAGGTTCCTTTACATCATGAATATAGGAAGAATCTTTAAATTTTTTGGCTAGAGTTTTTGTTTTCAGTTTAAAGACATGCTTAGAACAATTGACAATGAAACAATAAATTATTCTTCATTAGTGAAAGCTATGCTACTAGCAAGCAAGACTTTTTTTATATTTTTCTATTTCCTGGCTCAACAACTGTGGTGTCTTGTCTAGCGGTGAGACAGCCTTGAGAGATTTTCCCCCAGTCTCTTCAACAGTTATTTATTTTATTGCCAAAGTATGATGTAGTTATTATTTTTTATGGGACAGAAACAGAAAGAAATAATTACTTTAACCTGCCTACAGGTGAAAAAACCCCTCTGGAATATTTCATTCCAGTGTGTTATTCCTTCTCCCTAATTATCTTATTGTTTACTACCTGCCAGTCTCTGAATGATGGTTAATTGGAAGAATTAGCCTCTGCCAATTTTCTTTTTTTTTT
>WEIU01023804.1:65684-88273 GCA_013389925.1 Aegithalos caudatus | reverse complement strand
TTTTTTTTTTTTTTTTTAATTCAAACTGCAAGTCCAACTAGAAAAAAGTATGGAAGCACACCTTAATGACAGTAATCAATGGTGCATGTAAAGGTTTCTGGCTGCATTTAGAGGCATGTAGTTTAAGAAAGGTGTGGATCATTGAGAGTTTGTTGATTTGAAGGTCAATGGGAATAATCAGAGCCTGGAAATGGTCATATGTAAGGAGCATTAGTAGAAATTAGAATAATTTACACAGAAGACTGAGGGGAGGGAGATCTGATTATACCCTTAGAAACTTTAAAAGTTGCTAACCAAGAGAGAGAAACAAAATCTTCACAGACACTGAGAGATGAAGAGAGGTCTTGAGTTTAGATTGCTCTGAGGAATGTGTAGGTTAGCAGGAAGAAAACAGCTTTCCACCTCAGAGGAGGAGGAAAAGACACAGAAATAGTCTTGTTTGATCATCAAACCAGTGATGTTCTATCCAGAAACTCCAGTCATCCTTACTGAGCTTCTTAGGAACAGATCAATACATACTTGCCAGGGGTGCAATGAATTAAACTGCTCTCGGTTGCATTGGGTGGAAATGGTCTTTAAAGTTCTTCCACTTTTGTCTCCATCATTCTTTTTAATGATTGACATAACCCATAATCCATAGTCCATAGTCCATAATCCATAATCCATAATCCATAATCCATAATCCATAATCCATAATCCATAATTCATGATCCTACCCATATAACTGTAGCATTTTTAAATTGGGGTAGAAATTTTTCTGGAATAGAAGGGGGTTTTTTTGGTACAACTGAGATGCATGTAGTAGTTTGATGTTGTTGATAGATATGGTCAGCTCTCCCTCTAGTGGCATCACTCAGTTGGGATTTATTTGGTGGAAAGAAGGCTTTCTCCTCAGGCCAGTGAAGCCTGATACCTACAGGCACAGGGAATCCAGGGACAGATGTGCTGTAACCTCATATGTGGTTTAGGCTTTCCCACCAAAATTCATGTTGTCCCTTTTACCACTGCTGTGATCACATTTAGAGACTCATCTGTGACTCCTAGTTGAGGCAGGCAACATAATGGGAGCAGCTTTATGGGGAGAGCTTCCTAAATCCAAGCTCCCATTACCACGGTAACAAAAAATAGGAACTCAAATTTCCTATCCCAACCTTTTTAATTTTAAATACATGATATACCTTAATCTTCAGTAGATTTCGAGGAGTAGGCAGAGATTTTGAAGGAAAGATGAGCTGGCTTTTTGAAAGTCAAGACACAAAATGGCTGGTCAGAATCGAGGGGAACTGCAGATCATTTACAGACCCTACAATTAGTTTGCAAGTTGATATTAGAGATTAAAATGTTTTGACAAGATGATCAGTTCATCTTTCCACCCACGTTTGCAGTGGCGACTCTAGGTGCTTTGTCAGCTTCAAGGAATTGTACCCAGTACATGGATTTTGATTAGGATGAATATGTCAGGCAAGGCACTTGTCTGTGTTTGACTGGTGGTACAGATTCAGCATTTGTCTTGTGGTTTCCTTGGTCCTTTTATTCATAAAATTTCATACATGTCAAACCAAACCAAACGAAACCAAACCATAAAAGGAACCTGATTACATTTATCCAGTGTTTTCATTTTTAGCAAGTTACAGAGAAATTAATCTGTGGAAACATTGTACCTTCACAGAGCATTGTGCAATTCAAAAACTCTCCTGCTGCCAAGTTAATTTTTTTAATGTGAAAATGTAGACTTGTTATGACAATGTATTTGTTGTATTGTTCCACAGTTATTTTTTCTCTCTGAACTGCAAATCTGCTCTATTATAAACTAAATTTTGTGTACTTCTGTTTCTATTTGACTGTAGCACATTAAAAAAAAAAAAAAACAAACAAAAAAAACCTCACAAAAACAAAAAACAAAAAACAAAACAAACTTGGATTGAAAGGAAGCTCAAGATAGAAGAGGAAGGATTTATAACTGGATGATTGTATAGCTCACACACTACTAAATTTTTACTGAGCTTCTCAAGAAAGCTGAGGATTTCGACTTTTCTACTTAGCAAAGTTCTCATGAAGAATGCTATTCCAGTATAAAGAAGAAAGATGATCTGTACATATGTAAAGTCAAAACCTTAAAATACATATATATTTGACTTACATTAAAAACAGATGTTTTATCTTACTACTAGTATTTTAAATAAGGAATCACAATAATATTTAATGTAAATCTTTAAAGTATTTTGTATTCTATTACTAAATTTTATTCTGCTCAATGAATTATTTTCTTCAAATTCACCCTATAGAATTAATAATGAGTAATTTCAGAAGTTAAAACTGACCACCCCTACACCATAAACCAGAGCTCTCAGGTCAGTACTGGCTTCTAAATCCTTATGAATTTAGATATTGAACTCTGTTAAGGTCATGACAGCAGAAGTTGTGTCTTCTCACTGCTGAACCACATATTTTTCTTCCAGCCAAAGACACAGCCCCTTTTTCACTGCAGTGAGAATCCCTTAGTTCCATTCCCCTGGTGATGAAGTGAGTGCTACAGAGCAAAAACCTGGACACCCCCACACAGCTCCGGGTCCCTCATCCCATCAGGGGCTGAAAACTAGGACAATTACATTTCCAAACTGACATGAAATGAAACTATTACAGGCCACAGATTTTTATATAGCCTGTTTATATAATAAATAATGATAAAAAATCTGAACTTAGTAAATAATATTTAGAAGATGAAACAGAAAGATCTGTTTTGTAGACTCTGAAATTTTCTATAGGAAGGTTATTTCTGATTAAAGTAGTTGATAATTATGAATAAAGTTGCAAATGGATGCTGAATTGAACAATATATAAAATGTTACTTTTTTGTGGCCGATTGTATTAGTCATGCAGACTATAAATTACTGATGATTAATGTGCACCTGCTCTGAATAAAATATAACACTATTTTATCATCACTTGCTATAATCTTCTGTTAGAAATGTGGAAACATCCTTCTTCATTCTCCAAAAGTACTTTTAACACAGTTCAACTGCTTCAATTTTAAAGGATTCTAACTGGTTCATGATGATATCGTTAGTATTTTTCAGTAATTACAGTGAAATATTCTTAATGAATGAGGATGAAATAACAATCTACATTGTGTTAACACTATAAATCTGTATCTCAGCAGGTGGCAGTTTGATATGTATCTTGTTCACATTATTATTTGATGAGGATGTTGTATGTGAAAGGTGAATTTCAGATCTATTGAGAAAGGGCAAAATGTCAGAACTGTACATAGGCCTTTAATTAGTGAATGGTGCCATGGAAAATGCCTTCATTCATAAATGGGGGGAAAATATGTGGAGTGTTGAGTTCTGCTTATGTTTTTCTATGTTTATTTTCTATGATTTAACAAACCTTTTTAGTTGTGTCTTTCTTGTCTAAAATGCATTTTCAGCTATCAGAAAGTCTCAGATAACAATTTCTAGACTTCATGACCACAGTATTAAGCTTTAAAATATAACTTAGAGGTTCAATAGATGAACAGCAAAACCACTGAAACTTTTTTCTTCCTAGTTCCTTAATTATGGCCTTTATGAGATGGGAATCCTGCTAACCTCGGTAGTCTGAAAGTTGTGTGTCTAAGCTATATATCATGTACTTACAGTATGTAGAAGTAAGGAAATATTTCCCATGAGAGAATTTAGATTTTTACTGCAATAGAATAAATCAGACAGAAATCTAATTCAAAATTATATTCCTAGCAAATTCTAATAAATGAATTTAGGTGCACTAGGACATAGCTTGGAGTTCCTGGGACACTCTCCTTGTGACACTCATGTCTTTCTGATGAATGTGAGGGAGATTTCAGTGCCATTAAGAGTCCCTAGAAGAAACTTTTGCTTGCCCTGTCCTTTTGGAGCCCCCCCTATGGCTTTGCCTGGCTCACACAGGGTGTGCTGTTGATGGAGTGGAGACTGCTTGTGCCACAGGCCTGTTTTAAAGATCCTCCACAGCCTTGGATGAAGAACTGTATTTACTAATATGAAAAAATGGTAGTTTGTCCAAATCAGGTTAAAGTGTAAATACATCTGCAAACATTTATTTACAATAGCTAAAAGAGGCAACGCAATTATAAAGGTGGATAAACAGAATACAATCTGTGTATATTTTGCTTGTACCAAATGAAGCATTTTTTTACCTTCTCATCCATTGCTTTCCCTCTTGACTCAGTAATGCTCAGGATATCTGCATTCCTCCTTCCTCTGGGAGGATATCCTAACTTTTATACCCAGACTCCCTCTCAAGACTTCTAGACAGTATTGTTACTGATCCCTGCAGCTTACGTAAGAGGTATATGTTTTCTGCTTCAGTAAGAATCTTTTGCTTGGTTAGTAAACATATTTTTGATTCTCTTTTTTTATTAAGTGACTATGTGATATTCCTCAGAGAGGAAAGCAGATTTCATTGTACATTACACAAAAATATCACTGTGTACATGCATAACAAAACAACCCAGCTATTTCTTGAAGTTCTTTGCCCTTTTCTAGTCAGATAAACTATAAAATAAAGTCAGGAATAAATTGTTATCTTCAGTTTGTTCAAACCTTTTTTGGTGTATTCTGTAGTGGCTTATAACCCTGCTTTTCTCTATTTTCAGCATGCAAAATAGCAAAAGCTAACAAAAGAGCCTTCCCTAAAGGCTTTTCATGTGCACTTTTTTCACAAACATATAAGGAATTTGTACAAAAATATAGTATCTGCCTACTTACACCATCAAAGAATGACTCTCAGGAAAAGTGGAATGACAGCATACAATAAAGTAAATGTTTTCTATTTTAGAGATGTTATATTTGGAACTAGAACTTTACCCTCATTGAGCTTACAGATACTATGAAAAATATCCATGGCAGGCAGTGGCAAGATGCTTGGTGGCTATTGTTTGTGGCTCTTAATGCAGATGGATATGCAAAAGCAGTGAAAGGTTTTTGCATACAGGCAAAACATTTTCACAAAAACATTTTCATGAAAAGGAACCCTGTGTGCTCAGAGTGAAATGACCTGTTGATCTAGACATTAAATCTTCCTATTCCACTTTCTGCAAGGTACGAATTCAGCTGTAAAATATTTCTAATCCTTGATTTACTATTCTTATGGCTAAGAGGATTACTGCAAAAAAGTACATCTGAGAGTTTTGAGAAAACTCTCAAAAGGCAGAGAAAAACTGCATTCAGAAGAAAATAACTATGCAATACTGCAGGGAAAACCAACAAACTGGAAAATTGCAAATGGACTTTCCTGAAAATAAATAAAAATTCTGTGTTTATGTGAGAAATATATGTGTCCTCCCCCTTTGTCTCCTCATGAGTATCCTAATAGGTAACTGTGGCTGAGGTGATATTTGAACAACTGAGAATTAAGTCATATGAGAATGGAAACAGTGTTTTCTGTTATACATTCACAGCAGAAAAAAAAATGAGTATGAATTTTTGCCTTCAGCACAAGCTTTGCACTAAACTCTAGAACTTTCTTCATAGTACAATTTACTTATCCAGAGCAGGTATAATACTGAAAAGCAAAGATCTGTGAAAAGAAACATTTTGCAATTCTTCTTATTATTTTATTTTCATTTGAAAATTACAAAGTTAAATTAAAAAGAGTACTCTGATCCCATTTTATTAGTAGTTATAAATGATGCTTCTGTACTGAAAAATCTGAAAACACTCATGGCAATTATTACATAGTTACTCTAATTCATTAAAATGCCCTTCATCTATGTGTTTGCATCTACAAAATAATACTGGATTTTCTCCTTAGAAATAACTAAAATTAAATTCAGTTCTCCTACTTAAACTGTTTCTGATATCAATGTAAATACTTTTATACTAATTCAGAAGGGATGAACACACAAAGGATTCTGATAAGAACAGTTTACGTCTGGCAAGGTTATGCATGTACTCTCTTCACTTGGGTATTTTGTATGAAGATACTCTACGTGTTGTGATGCATAATCTCCAATAATAGAACATTGCACTAATTTCCTAGCTGGGGAAATATGAATTAGCAGTCTGTTGAAGGCCTGCTGGCAGTTCATGGAAATGATGACTGTTCTATTCAGACAAGGCCGCTTATGTTTTAAGTTAGTTTCTCCTTCCTTTTTATTACTTGTAGTCTCTGTGTGAAGAGAGTGTTCATTGTGATTTCTGTGGGGCTTGCATCTGCTGCAATATTTTGATTCATTACTATGGAAGCAGTTAGGTCACAAGCATGCACTAATGATTTTGAAAGGAATAATTTGCCTCAATAAGAAAATTGAAATCCAAATCTGATGCTTTGTATACAGCCAAATGCAATAGCTAATTAAAAGCAGATCTGCATTTACTTTTAAACATTGCATTTTGTGAAATAAATCTGTATATTATACACATATGAGATTTTCTTCATCCTGATGTTTTGTTACAGTATGGAAATAAAATCTTTTAGATATCGCAACTGGCTTTTTAAGAAAATGCTGGGAGAATGCAGGAAGTCATCCTCTGAAGAAGCTGACCCAATGTAGGCCATATCAGGCAGTTATAGGTTACTGGAATATAAATTAAATTCCACTGGGAATGAAGTACCTGAGGAGTTGCATGATTAATTAAAACCCACTCTTATTTTTGATCCTTTGAAAAGACACTTTTCCATAGGCACCTATGTCGTGATCAGGAGAATTCCCCTGTTGTGAAATATTCTGGCCTGGTGTGATTTCAATTTCTGTGCTGACGTTGTTCATTTTAAGAAGATTTAACAAGATTACTGTCACTTAGTATTTAAGTATTAAGAGAAGTATTTAATTGTTAAGAATGAACAGGATTTTTAAGTTTCATAGCTAAGAAGCTTCCATAGAGAAGACACATAGGGTTCAGAACTTTAGCATATGTTACTGTCCTGTCATTGAAACAGAGTCCAGTTGAATGCATTGAATTAGGGGATGATGTTGCAAATCTTCTCCTCCTTAACAGGTACTTGAACGTTGGTCTTGTGAAGAGCTAAATGTGCTGTTAAGCCATTTTTAAGTGGCTCAGGATAAAAGGGTTGAAATTTGCTAATGTTTTATGTTATTTTACAGAGGAAGATTACATTTTGATATTCCATGATTCCTCCACTTCTTCAGGAGAAACCATCACCTTCCTATGTGTATACTTCAAGTGCTTCACTTTTTCATCAGGACCATGAAAATGAAAGACACAATTTTAGGAGATGTTAGAGTAAAAAAAACTCCAAACTTTCACTTAGAAACTGCTATTTTAATTTTCTTTAAATTTCTATCTGAGAATTTTTTATAGTTTTACAATTTTCTCCCTTTGCACCATAATCTTTACACTGCCTTTAACGTCTGGTCGGTTCATACAGTCAATCATAAATTACTTCCATATATTTAAATGTTGGATTTAATTTATTTTACTGTGGAAATATTAGGGAGTGTCTTGCCTTCAAAAAACCTAAGGAAATAATAATAATGTTCTATAGACTAAAGGAACTATGATTAGCTTCCAATTTTGTATAACTCTAAAGTGATTTTCATCAACCAAAAAGCTTTAATTTCCTTTTCAAAAACCTCTCCTTTGTCCTGAACATTAATATCTAAAGTGAATTTGGATGGGGAAAGTTATCTCTTTCAGAATTTTTTTTTTCTTAGAATTGATTTCTAGAAGACTTTCTCCTATCCACAATGCAGAAAGTTTTTCTGTCCTTTCATTCTACCCTACCAAATTAAAAACTTAGTGATATCTGAATATGGAAGAGGAGGTTGCAGGTGTTAAAAATGGTATATCTGCTTGCAATTGCAGACAGTTGCCAGCCCTCTCTGGAATGCAAATGTCTAGTGAATAACCTAAAATGTTGAAATAACCTGTATCCTGTACATTATTAGTGGCAGCACAGGAATACAGTAGGTGGAAATAATCCTGTTTTTCATGGTGCTTTCTTACTGAAGCTTTATATACCAGTTCTTGAATGCTTGTGTTCCCAAACATTATTCCAGACCACAGTTCCCTCTGCAATACCAGAAGTGCTAGTATTTAACAGAGCAGAGTGCTGATAATGCCAAAGTGGTGACTTTGATCACTGTGGGGGGCATTCACTTAAGACACAATGATCCTTGTGGGTCCCTTCCAACTCAGAATATTCTGTGACTGTACATAGGAAGGCTTATGCTGAGAGCAAGGTGCCTTTGCTGTTTCTCATAGCTGTCCCAAAGAGCTTATGATGGCCCACAAGTGCTGCAGAATTTTGTCAGAGGGCATTTTAAAAAACATTCTGAGAAAACGAGCCTACAGCACCCTGTACAGCTCTGATGGCTAATGACTCCAGTCCCTAAATATACTAAGTAAATCTAAATAATCTCTGAGCATTCAAAGAGGAAGTACCAAACACAAGTGAAGTATTCCCCCTCCCTTGCTAGGGAGCTAAAGAGTCCAACTCTTAATTTCAGAAGTGCGTAATCCAATAGATACAGGTTATAAGCATTCATGTATTTATTTATTCAGTCTTTTTCTCACTAGTTATTTACCCTCATTAAAAGTAGAAGCTGACTTTACTCAATATGACTTATTTCCATTAAGTTTCAGCCCTAAAAAATCTACTGTTCAAATGCATGCTCTGTGCATCTTTATGGTAATGCCTGCATAACCCATTGTCACTCCTTATTGTGTGTATCCAAGTGCTGCAGTGACAGAAACAAATAGGAAGAAACATTATTAGAAAATGAGGTTTTGATGAAGGAAGAAATTAATTGGAAATGTGCCAGGTACAATTTGTCAGCACTAACAGTCATCTTGAAAAATTCAGAAACCAACAAATCCCACCCTACAAAGCAGGAACTGAGTGAAACGGTATTAGTACTACTTATGATGTAAGAATTCAGGAAACAAAAGACAGATCTTCAGTAATGCTATACTGAAAAAAGGAAATAAGTTCCCCATGGAGTACTCTGTCTGAGAACCTGACAAATTTTAAAAGTGTAGCAGAAATGCTGGAAAATTCTATGATTAGTCCCACATAAACTGTTGCTACAATATGTTGTTTGCTATTTAGAGAGTCCTATGGTGTTCATAATAGAGCCATAAAAAGTTAGTACTCAATGTATAAAAATTATGATTCTGATTTCTTAACACAAGGAAATGCAGAATTCCTTAATTTAAAACGTAAACACATATTAAAGAAATATGACTTACACATATCTGTCAAATATCCCTTAGCTTCATTCTGCCCTAAAATCAAGAAAATATAAGACCCTTTCTTTTCTCTTTAATATTTTTTATATTTCAAATATTTCCAAATTATGACTTTTCCTGGTGAATTTTCAAACAATTTAAAAATTTTATTTTCCATGTTTCTTTTGGATTACTGATGAATATGTAGCATTTAGCTTCTATCTGACATTAAACTCTGTTCTCAAGGAGTCTATTCTCTTTAGTAAATTAGATTTTTTCCAACCACACTATACTTTAAGCATCTTAAGAAATCTTCCAGGAAAACTTTTAGTTTTTAACAGTACACAATGTCACATAAATTTAACCTTAAGTAATGTTTTTAAGATTGGTTAGACTTCATGCTAGTTCTATTTTCAACTTTTCTGGTTTACTCCAAGCATCTTCTTACCACAGTGATTCTTGAACTAAAATCAATAATTTGCAAATCGTAGAAGAAATTAGAATTCAGTTCTTAAAACAGTAGTAAATGAGTTGCTTATTTTTATCTCTACTCCAAAACAGGAACCTCAGAGAATTTGGTTATTGAACTAAACCAAGAAACTCCATGTGATACATCACTAAGGGAAAGAATTCAGAATGACAAGGGTTTGTGTCTTAGAGAAGAAAATATGCATCTTTACAGTGCATTCCACATACAACTCAGATAAATATGCCATAGATTAACAAAATACTAGTTCACAAAGGCCAGGACCTCCATTGACTCAACAGGCAAGCAAAAAGCTTATCGGAAAAAAAGTGGCATAGAACTGTGCTTTTTTTACTCTGATAAATCTGTATTGTATTGGAAAAATTGCCTTCTTTCTTGGTATAATAGGAAAAAGAATTATGGGGGGCATCTGCCCTTCTCTTATTTGATAATATCTTAAAATGTAGCTCAAGGTTGAGTTATGTGGTTGTGAGGGGAAAGGTTTGGACAAGAATATATTTAATAACCCTGTAATTCTGTCTGCTTCATGGTCTCTCAGAGGCACAGGTAGAGGCACTGGGGTTTTATAACCCTGTTTGGCTGTACAGCTGAGGTAAGAGCTGAACCACCAGCATTTGAGGAGGTAGAGTGGAGGTCATACTTGAGGGGATTAAGTGCATACATGAAAAGGAAGGAGGTGTATGGATACTTCTCCCTTTCATATGTTTTAGTAGTCTGACAGCAGAATCTGCTGCAGTGTTACTGTGGGATAGGTAAGCAAAAGCATGAATCCATCCTTGCAAAGCAAGCAGTAATAATAAAAGATTGTGAAGAGGGTTTTGTGCTAATTTTAGCCACAAGAAATAGAATATTTTATCTCCTCTAGTAAATTTTATTTTTAATTTAATAGTTTTTAATGGACTAAATTGAATTTTTAATGTCTAATTAATTTAATAATTATACTATGAAGGTATAGATAAATTAAATTGGAGATTCAGAAAGTTTTGTCCTTTATTTGACCTTTCCATTACTCCATTTCCAGTATTGGCAGTATTGAAGTATTGGCAGTTTCCCCCCATAAGGCAAACAACATCCCTGTAAGAAAGGGAATAACTTCTATATGGTTAATGTTACCAAGGTGTGCTGTGGTACTCCAGACAGAAAATATAATAATACATATATAATTCCAACTATGAGTCTGGTTTTGTAATTCTGGGCTGCCATTTTGAAACTGGCAGAGATAAAACCAAGACCCTTTGTCCAAGACCGTTCAGTTGTTTCCTGGGCTATGTGGAGTATTTTCCCATGAGCAAGAAAAGGATTTATACCAATGTATTTCTCCTATTTTCTTCTCTCTTCAAGCTAAGGACTTGACAGTTCCTACTTCAGATCCTGGTTCAATTATTTGGCAAAATCTGAAAGACTTTAAAGAACTCTGGAGGATATTGTCCTGTAATCACAGGGTTCCTTTTATAAACTGAAATAGCTTCCTCTATTATTTTTTTAAGAGATTGGAAAGAGTAATCATATTTAATTCCTCACTTATGATAAATGACTTCTTTTGGGACATTTGAGAAGGAGTTCTGGAGTAGCTGTAGGAGGCTGGAGAACCTGTCACATTTTATTTTATGACATCTCAGGTAGAGTGGGTAAGAATCCAATCTGTTGTGGAAAAAGAACCACTTCCTCCCAGAATAGCATTTCACTTCCTTCTCTCTCCAACCCCCACAAAAGCTTAGACATTTCAGAAGATGTCAGTTACTTTCACAGAAGTGCTTTTGCTCACCACAACAAAATTGACAGGAACATCAGAGGAGAACAGAAAAAATAATGCAGGCAGGCCATTTTGTTTACCTCACTCTTATAAAATATGAGCTTTTCCTAAGCAAATTTAGGAGAGATTTTAATGAAATTTGTATATGTGTGGTTTATGTTGACCAATGAACTCACTTTTGAACTCAAAGCTTAATCTCTACAGCTTTTGTTCATCTTTATATTAACATGCACCTCAATTGCACATTATTATTATTATAACTGTTACTACTATTATTAATAATTTAATGACCTTCGCCTTAAAAACTTGCTATGAATACAGGCTGCCTATTTTACCAAAAAAAACCCAAGCAACAAAACAAAACAAAAAAGATAACAAAAGCTCTGTTTAATTCCATTTCAAGAGATGTGTGCTAGTTATAAGCCAATACCCGGGGTTTACATTTTTAAGTTTATACTGGTAATTCTTGTTTTCTCCCATGTCCTGTCTAAAAGAAAATTCCATGACTGATTTACATTTTTTCTTGTTTCCTTCTTTTTAGCTTTCACTACTGTATGAACATGCTTTTATTTCAGTATAATATTTAGTCCTCTGTTTTTCTCACTCTTCCATTTTACTCCTTTATGATTGCTTGGTATTTTATGTTCATCTATTCCTGCAGATGCTGTCACTTTGAAGTGTCCCTTAAGGAACTTTGACTTAATGCAGATTTTAATTTAAAGTTCCACTCTCTCTTTTTCAGTGGCTTTTAAGACATTAATTATGTGATTATCAGTACACTGTTCATTTTGCAGTGAGGCCTGTTACTCGTGTTCCTATTTATCACTTCAGGACAGTCACTATTGCATGTGATATGGGGTAATCAGAATGATCTATGCCAACTTAATTCCCACAGTAAAAATATACAGAGATCTGGGAATTTTGGTGGGTGAAGTTTGGAAGAGACATTATCTGACTTGTTTCCTTCTGTCAGTAATGTGAATGTGTCTTTTCTTGTCAGTCTTTCCTAGCAGTATTACTCAGAACATTGAATTTTCCCCCACAGTTACTTCCACTGGATGTGGTGTCAGTGACCATTTGCTCACAGCCTGCACTACACCCAGGACTTTAATCACAATTTTTCAACAAGGTTTGTGGAAGAAAACACTGAGCAAGCACTTAATCAGAAATCACCAATGCAAAACTCTTCATGCAAATTACCTAGAAACCAAATTGGTGTTTTGGATGTTATATAAACAAGTATTTCCTAATTGCTGATTACCATAAATTTTATTGTATATTTAGTCTGTTTTCCAAACCTCGTAGTGACTGGAGCTCAGTAAATTCGTTTCACAATGGCCTACTCTGGTCTAGGCTTACAAAATATTCCTGTTGTTATCTTATAGGTTCATCTTCCATTCCAAGAGCCTCAGTGCTGAAGACTGGAAAGTTTGAACCAGTTTTCTCCCCGCAGTTGCAATCAAGAGTGTGCATTTGACAGAACAGAAGTGTGCTGCATTAATTAAGTTCCTTTGGCAGGTTTGCCCCTCTAGTTTCTCTCCCCCCATTCCACCATTACTGTAGATATTAAATCCCTTTTAATACTTTCCTGTCTGTGATTAAATTAGAAAGCTTCAGATTAAAAGCCTTTTCTAACCTTTGGTATTTCTCAGTAGCTGAATCTTTTGTTGCATTTTCTGGCTAATTAACAGAATGATCAGGGTATGATGACAGGTATTTATGAGAAGTTGTGCTTATGGGATAATATATAGCTTTATCAAGAACACTGTGTAAAGCAAGAACATTGTGTAAAGTCCCTAACCTACCCCTTAACTTGTGACATATTTAATTAGTGTTTGAGATAAGCATACACATAGATGTTTACCTGAGGTAACTTCAAACTCCAAGTTTCTGGCAGCCTAGAGCTTTTACCAACACAGGGGAAAATATAAAATTATTTTAATGAGTTATTTTTTCTTTTAATTTAATTAAAAATATACCCAGAAAACTTGATGGGGTTTATGTTCTGCAGTATCACCAAAATATTTGTGATCCTTCAATTATTTTAGAGATTAAAAATTCTTTCCCTTTTTTTTTTTGTTTTTTTTTTTTTTGGTAAAGAAAGACTATAAATGAAAACATCTGAGGATGGGAACAAGAGAAAGTCATAAATCTTTTAAATTTACTTTCTCTGTCTGAGATATCTTCCAATATCCCCCTCACTGAAAAACAACTTCTTTTGTTGTTCTCTTTATGTGTAAAATGTATTCAGAGTCTATGTTCAATAGTACTAATAAGACACTAAATAATAATCAGAGTGCTTGATGGAGGAGGAAGTAATACAGAAATACAGACCTTACTCTTCCAGTTCTGTTTTTTCATAGCTGTCACTAGCAGAAAAGCAAATGCTAATTGTAATTCTTCCATGACAATTTGCATTATTTGTATAAGGACGGTGGTTAAGATTCATAAAGCCAAAGTGCTGAAACTTGTTCCTGGACACTTTCAACATAGAAGTGAATTTTCTTGTTAGGGAGAGTGCAAGTCACCACACACTCAATCATCCATACCACCTGAGACTTTAACGAACAGGTGGGCCACCATGGTGGGCATCTCCAGTGAGCTGGTGGATGCCCTGTGCTGACTTCAGACACACACACACTTAGGCAGATGTTTTCCCTCCGGGCTCAACCCTAAGCTGAACCTCAGGCAGTGTTCAACTAATTAATTTGTAGAATACAGTGACAAAATACATTCCAGCAGAGTTCCTCCAGAGAGGGAACCACAAGAAAGAAATGGGGCGTTTAAAATCTTACAGTCTAAGTTTTCTGCCCTTCATGTGACAGCTTGGTTCAATGATTAAGTTAGGATCTGCAGTCATCATGTTCTTTGTTGGGTCTCTGCATTCTCTCTAGGCAGGCTCTTGGTTCTCTTATCTCCCTGCAATTTCAACCTTCCTTGCTTCCTTATCTTCCAGTATGAACCAGCTCTTCTCAAGCAGGTGAAAACTCGGGACATCTGGGTGAAAGTTCACAGCTTCAGCACATCTCACTACATTATGCAAAGTGAACAACTCCCATTCTTTACATTTCTGGAAAGAGAAATTCTTCACATGGACCTTGTTGCTTTCTCCATTGACAGCATTGTCAATGGAGAAAGTCCTACTGACATAGATCTGATGCTAAACTATAACAAGTAAGTCACTTCTAAATCCTTCTGAGCATATACAGATATGGTTATAGAATTTGGTTTTGGTCTTATTTGCTAAATACAGTCCTATATTATAGTTTTACTAATGGCTTTGAAAAAAAAAAAAAAAGAAGTCTGATAAAGGTAATTCTAGTTAGTGTTGTATGAATATATCTTTTTTCTCACCTTCTTTTTCCTCTCATATGATATGCTAAACTGATGTTTAAGTTCTGGTGTAGGCCAGTTTGGGCATAAGCAGAGTTCCCCAAAGGAGAATGTGTGAGGCAGGAATTTTGTGCTGGTTGCTGTAGGCAGACATGGACACTGAATACAGGTAGGTAAAAGTTGTCCATAGTTTTATAAATTAAAAAAATGCACTCAACATACATGTAAGAGCGTTTGAAATCAACAGTTCTTTAACCTTTTTCTCTGAAGAGTATAAAATAATCAAAGTGGGCCTGACAAGAAAAAGACAGTGCGAGGAAGTTCTGAAGATGAGAAACCAAAAGGGTATTCTGAAGGAAGATTTATATCTTGCATAAGTTAACTATAAAATAAAATATTAACTGAACTATTAAAATGTTAATTTCTACAACATATTCAATATTGACTTTAAGATAATATCAGGAGACATTTACATGCAGCTTTCAGACTTCAAAGTCCATTTTTAAGGCCATTTACAAGGATATTATCCCAAATAGATGTCATGAATATTGCCTGGAATATTTTAATAAAATCATATAATGAAAAATAATTTAGCTTAGGAAAAGACCTTTAATCTCATCCAACAGAATCCAACAGAAAACTAATTTTTAATTAAGTAATACAAGTTTACTGGTGCTGTCTCTATTTTCTGAAGAATAACTCCCCAAAAGGCTGCAGTTATTTGGGAGAAAACTCTTAGGTACTGCACTGAGGTATAGAAGTATTTTGCAGGGCAAAAGGACTGGAAGTAAATAATAAAGATCACAAGGAGGAAGTAAATGCAAAGTAACCTGCAGGCAGTAAGTAAATCTGTGTACTGTAGTGGAAGTTTTGAATATGAATCCATGAGAAAAGAAGAAGCTGCTGCTGAGGATAAAGTTGGTCACATGAGCTCAAAGTTTGTGGAAACTTGTGTGTCTGTGTAAGGGTCGGGTTTTAAGATCAGAGTTCTTCAAAAGTTTGTCATTATAAGCTTCCCTTTTGCATAGTGTCACCGTGCCCTTGGAGCTGTTTTTCTAACTTCTAACAAGTAAGAATATATTTTTTTTCTATTTAAAGAAAAATAAATTTTGTGTGAAATGATGTTATTATGGGTGTTTAAATGAAGGTGGGAGCTGAGGAAAATGCTAAAGAAAGAAGAGGAAAAGTTAATGTGAAAAAGAACCAGCTGCTGATTTTATAATTACATGATAGAAAATTTAACACTGTCCTTGGGTTTTGTAGGCACTTGAAACTAAAAAGTGTTAGTTAGATCCAGATAGGAAATTTTATGTTTTCAAAATGAATGGTTTTTATTAGATGATAAAACATGAACACATGACCTGTGGTGCTGGAGTGGCAACTTCCCCTTTGGCTATCAATGAAGGAAAGCTGTACTTGTTTTCATTTTTAAATTTGAAGGGTAACAGCAGAAACCTTTCTCTTGGAATTAAGGTAGTGATTCAGATAGGATGGATTAAAATACAGAAAGATTTTCAAAAGCAAAATGGATGTCTTTTGTTTTTGTCAATATGCTGTAGTCCCACATGAATATCTGTGAACACCTGAGATGGATGGGTTGACCCTGCATCCTGTTCTCCATCTCTTTCAAATAATTTGCAAAATTAAAAAGATTTTTCTCACACTCAAGGTACAATTTTTGTTTGTGGATGCCTTCAGAAAAATGTCAAGAATGTCTCTCTGAAAAAACTATCTTATTGTCAAATCCCTTGTCATAAAGAGTATTTGTAGATTGTGCTCTCCTAGAATTTTAATCCCTTCAGTGGAGTTCTCAAAATATTTTTTTTAAATATATAATAACAGGAAAATTATTTGATCTTTTAAGTTCATTTGTATTATCAGATGTACAAAACACAGGATGATGAATTTTCCTAGGAATGACTTAGATGCTTACCTTAGAAACAGTTTTTTTTTAATACTTCTACAAGAATGTGTCCAAAACATTTATCATTTTATGACTTGTTGAAGATGCAACTCCTGACAATCCTTTGACTCAGCGACTATGGAGGATTATGAAGAGGCAGGTGTGGTTTATATTCAGCTTTCTCCAATTTTGTGCACAGAACTGTTGCACAGGAGAGTCCAAAGCTTCAGAAAAACTGGATCAGAGATACCTGATATAGGGTTGACATGGCAGCAATATTTCACAAAACAATCTTTCCCTTGAGGTTTTTTTTTTTNTTTTTCCAGTCAATTCTGACTTATTTGCTCTCCTCCCTGCACTATAATGAGTAATAATCATTACTTTGGCAAAGGCTACTTTATAGATTTTACATCATCATAAAAAAACCCAACTGCAGCACTGTTAGACACATGTTCTGTATTTTTCCTTCTCTGCTGTTCAAGCTGCCTTTACAGAAAGAGCCCAGGTGTTAATCTGTGGTATTTGTGCCCAGAGAGGTAGTATTTGGGTTAACTGTAGTAAGGGGCTAAAGAGAAAATACCAGTCCTGTAAAGTTAGAAACTTTGCCATGCTCTGTCATCTGCACGTCCTGCTGGGAAAATATTCCTCATCATATACATCAGAATCACCAAAAAAAATTAATTTTACCTCCAGATTAAAAATTTTTCAGATCTTTAAAGACAAACAGTGAATACTGCTTTATGATTTTAATGTGATCATAATGACATATTTTTTCCCTCTCCCAACAGATCCATGAGATACTTCTTTTCTTATTTTAGGTAGAAAATAAAATGGGAAAGTGACTGAAATAAAAGCATCTTCCCCGTCCATTCTAATGTGTTTGGGAAGTAGGAGAATTAATGTCTTTGTAATTATACCCTTAGACAAAATTTTTAACTCCCTTACCATGTCTCTCATGACATGACCCCACTCACACCACTCACCCATTTATGCAGAGTCTTCTCTCTGCTTCACATCCTGTTTTTGCATTTTCTCTCTTAATGACCATGGCAACATAATAATAATGGACAGAGTTTATGAATGCTAAGTATTAATAGGCTAAATAATATCTGAGCTCAAAATCAACACCTGTAGAAAGTTTAGCTTTTCTAAATAAAAACATAAAACATGAACATCCACAAAAATAGCATATGTACAATTCCATTCTATATGCAGAGCTATTAATAAAGAGTTTCTTGTCAATGTTCTCTCTCTGAACACTCACTCTGCTGAGAGTAGGGCCTTCTCCTGACTTTTAAGGTTGAGTTGAGTCATTTAGAATCACTGTCATCCTAGAAGATTTCACCACTCTGTTCTCAGATATGCAGCCTTGAGACAGTAGCCTACCATATGATGGGTGGATCCACCTCTTCCATCTGAGGGCGAATCCAAAACCAGCTTCACTAAACTCACTCATTTCTTGTTTAGGAGGGATCATTGTCTGCCCTGCCTCCTTGTGAAGATGTGCTTTTCAGCAACATCCATCTTTTGGTGTGGGTAGCCAAGTGTTGAAGTTAAGTGTCATTTTTCTTGGTGGGTGTTTGAAGGGAGCAGTCAGGAAATTCAGTTCTCCCTGACATCAGACATAGCAGGATGAGGTATCACAATTCATCAGCCAGATCAGAAATCTGAATGATTCGAACTGGCATTCCAGAAAAGTGCCTCAGCTCCAGATCACTACAATGAATAATACCTAAGTACCACCTACTTTCTAAGGCTGGGCTTTGCTTTTATAAACACACATGTATTTGTATCCATAATCTCTGTTCCTTCAGTATTTCATTACTGAGATTGTATCTCTGTTTTCTGAATTGCCACCACTGTAAGAATGAGCATTTAAAATATCTCCCAGTCCTAACTTCAGCTTTTCTGGTCTTTACTGCAGAGTTTAATTCTTTTGAATCAGTGTATTCCAGTAAAATACCATTTCTATTTATTTGATTAATTGATTAATGAAGAAATCTCAATGCAACTGACTCAACTCCTTTGCTTGTGCATATTTTTGTTTACCTGACTTTCACCTGATGTTGCTGACTTTTTGACCTGGATGAAAAATATTCAAAAGGAAACACGTAACTGCTTTTTAATCTTGCTTCACAGGGTTTGTTGTAAGTTATTTGGTCTCTTCACATGTTGCTTTGATTTGCTCTGCTAGGCTGCTTGTAAAACAAAATCAAGAAACTCTCTGCTTTGATGAATTTTCTTGAGAATCCAAATGAATTTGATTGAGATTCCCTGTAGAAGCAAGCTCCTCAAAAGCAGCCTTGTGCATCTTGTATAAAACCTCAAGGTGATCTCCTCAGAATATTATTTCAGGGATAATACTAACTGTTGGGGAGTTCCTTTGGAAAAGGAGTCAGATACTGAAATGGGAAGATAAGTGTCAGACCTGGTTGTTTACATGTTACACATGTTGCTGCACACCACAGTATCAAATGTACATTTATTTATTTCTAATTGTGTTGAATTATATTCAGAATGTCATGCCATGTCAGCATGAGGACCTACCTACAAACTCCTCTTTGTCTGAGCCAGGGTTTTCTCTATTCCAATGTACCTCTCTGTAGGCAGGTTGAGCCACTCTTATTCTCTCTCTTAAGAAGAGTTAAGGTAGGCTGAAGCAGAAAAAAGTTGGTTAATATCTTGTAGTGAAATTCACTTTCTCACAAATACTTTTCCCTGAAGAAAAAAGAATAAAGAAATCAAACACTCTCTTCTAGAACTAATTATTTTTTGCCAGTCATAATTTGAAAGAAGTTTCAGGGGTCATATGTTTTGAAGAAATGATTTTAAGGTTTCTAGGGTTTGGTTTTTTTTTTTCAAGATAGCACAATAGCAGGGATTCTGGATTTCTTATCTGACATACTTTGCTATTCATGGTCATTGGGGACAACTTCACCCCTTGGTTTGGAGTCATGCTGGCAGTTGTTGCCTTCACTGCATAGTTTCTTATGAATGACTTGTGTAAGACTGTGATTAAGAATTTTAAGGCTTCTGAAATTCCTGTCTTTAATACTGGCTTTGAAATTTTTTCACAAGCCATGATATTAGAGAAATTATTGCAAACATAACTGATCAGGTCCAAATTCTTCTTCTTGGATAACGTTGTCATCATAACTTTAATTAAAACTTTAAATCATAAAGTGAATTCTGATATGTGTAGAGATCCATAAATCTTCAGTGATACAAAATGAGTACTACTGGAATTTTAATGTAGTAAAGTACAAATCTGGTACATAAAACTTTCAACAATGGAACTGTCATAAACCAGAGATATTTTTGCCCCCTTGTACTCTGAGTTATTTTTAGATGATAAAACCCCCAAAACTACCAATACAAAACACAGCACTGTGAGGGGTGCTATTCAGGAAATTAGCTACAACTTGGCTACTTCTCAAATTCTCTCCAAAATGCCAGCTGTGATATTCCCAGGAAATTTAATGTTCTACAATGCTGGAAAGTAAATTTAAAGATATTTGTTATCTCCTAAGTGTTAAGAGACAATCCTCACAAAAATGTCCATGTAAAACTCAGGAATGTCTAAAAAGTCATTGAGTAAATTAAGCTGCCTGAGTTAAAATGGTTGTCCAGGTCTCAGCAACTTCTGGAAGGGGAACTTTGTGGTGCCCTTAAAAAAGAATACTTTGCTGATTTCATTGCTGTTCTTTTTCTGAACATTCCAAGTGCTTAATTTTCCTCTCCTGGTGCTCTGAGTAGCCTTAGCAGAGGCAAACCCCCATATTTCTATTCCAGAATTCTTTGCTTATTGTTCCATCATGACAGCTAAGAGAGATGATCAGGACAGGAACAAATAAAATAGAATCACATGAAATATAAATATCTCTAGCTTATCTTGGCAGAGCATAAACATCCATACAGTCTTCTGAAGATAATTAATTTTTCTGTGTTCTGTATGCCATCATCAGAAATTTGGCAAAGTTCCTTCTTTTCCTGGGCCCTTTCAGGTTTGAATTTTATTCTTTAGAGACATTTCTTGGTCACTTAGTTTAAAGTTTTATCTGAGAACATAAAAACTATTGGTTTCATTTGAATGTTTTACTATGAAGAGAAGTAATTAGTTTTAGTACATTTCAAGAGAGTATCTAGTATCACTAATCTTAGGCATGCAATTAAATTTATCATAACTTCTTTTTCTATAAATTTAGTGAGATTTAAACAGAAATTTTTGATGAATATTTCCTTGATATTTGGTTTTATTATGAATCAAGTATGTTTATATATAATACATCATTCTAAGGTAGACAATTTATAGCAATATTGTTGAGATAGATAGCTAAAGAACAGTAAACTTTTGAAAACTTTTGTATACATTCACATATTTGTGTGTGCTTTTGGTGCTAGGCTGAACCAAAGCCTCTCACCATGGTAGTTGATTGTTTAAGGTGATTGTGCCACAAACTGTAAACTGTGGAATAAAAACAATGTCCTTTGGGGTCTGGGAATTCCTATTAAAGAAAATCTACTATCTTGTCCCCCCCCAAAAAAAATTGGTTTTGAATGATTTGCCTGTGTGCTTTTAGAACACCTTTATGCATACACAGAAGATCTAGCACAGTATGCAATGAACTCAGTACTGACAGGTCTGATATACCAGTTGTCTTCAGCTAACTTGCTTAGGTGTAATAAGAGAATATAGGATTTAGGATCTCAGCTGACAGGAAAAAAAATCACCACACAGATATTTTGCTTTAAGCAATAAAATTTGACCTGAAACATAGTGCCGAAATCATTGTCAAATAAAAATGCATATTAGGTTTCTGCTGAAGCCCCAGCCCCTTTACTCTTTAAATTGATTCTGCTTGTGCAAGTAATCTGTAATTTTCACAAGTTAATCAAAGTTCAGAAATGCAGGAAAAAATAAGAAAACTGTCCTGAGGTATTGTAGTACCTGGTGACATGGTGTGGTGAGTTGTGTTCTATGTTTCTCTATGTATAACTATGCCAAAGAAAATATCCTACATATTTATGAAAGCACCAAAGAGAATTGTGTATTAAACACACTTCAGTGTGGTTTTTTTTCACATTTTTTCATATATTCTCATTGGCATAAGTGCTTTTATTACTTGCTCATATTAATGTGTAATGTATTTGGAGTGCCTCAGCTTCAGAGAAGAAGAAAAGAAAGCATCAGTGACTGTCATGAAACAGAAATAATTGCTAGCTCTTTTGAGGGTGAACTTTGAAGTGGCCACCTTTGACACCGATGTTGTTTTAAAGGGTGCCATTTGTCTTGAGGTGCAAAAGGAGGAGGAGGAGGAAGAGGAGGAGGAAAAGGAGAACAACGATAACACCAAGAACAACAACAACCTTGAGTAAGATGGAATGAGAGGATTATGAGGAAGAAGGATCCTGAGGAGAGAATCCCTGCTGTAGGGTCAGTCTGGGTCTGCAGTTAGAGCCTGTTGTTGGAACCTGCAGTCACAGTCTAGCTGGGTAAAAGCCTGCATTCAGAGTCTGCAAACCAATACCTGCAGTCAGGGTTTAGCAGGAAATAACCAGCAGTCAGAGGCTGCAAGGGAAACCTACAGCAGGAGCTTGCTGGAGCCAGTCAGTGAATGGTTGGAGTCAGGATGGCTGAGCTGTAAAGAGGAATAAAACAGGACCCTGGTTTGAAATGCTGTGATAAATGAGAAGTCTGTGTCTCAGCTTGTTTCTACCCTCTAGCAAGAGGGCTGCTGCAACACCAGCAGTACAGGAGATACATCTCACAAGACACTTTAAAAATTTTAATGAACTTACGAGGTTCTAAATACCCTTTTCATAAGAAATGCCAAAAATTTTTAGTCATGCACACATTTCTTTCCCCCTCCCTATATACATACGTGTTATCTGAATAGTTACTAGCCTGCCCACTTTTTTTTTTTTTTTTTTTTTTTTTTTTTT
>WEIU01023804.1:48504-65666 GCA_013389925.1 Aegithalos caudatus | reverse complement strand
TTTTTTTTTTTTTTTTTGTGTGTGTGTGTGTGTGTTTCCCTGCTTGTCTACCCTTCTGGAGATGGCTTTGGTCCTGCTTTCTGCAGTTCCCTCTCCTGAGCTGGGGAGACCTTCTTCCACCACACCCTGTCTTGTTTCCCATCAGCTTCTGCTCAGCCTGCTCACTTCATGGGACAGGGACTGCACTGTGTCAGACCTATGCAGGGTTGCAATGGCAGCAAAGTGATTTCTTCCACTGTCAGACAGATTGAGTGCTGCCCTAAGTGCTTTTCCACTCTCAGGTCTCTCTCTGCAATCATAATTTTTCTCTTATATGTCCTGTCTAGCTGACTCCTTTTCTAAAAACCTCAGATGATCTTCTGTTTGCTGTTGAATCCATCTGAAAGTTATTCTGTGAAGTTTCATCGCTGTTAATTTTTTCTTAAGGGTTTCTAGGATTTCTGCAAACATCCTTTCAGGAACTCTCTTTCTATATTACTTTGGGGTATTACATTGATATGTTCCTCTCACATTCACATCCCTACTTTATATTTTGATGTTATAGAGACTATGTTATCAAGGAATACTTTTATAAAACCTGCCAAAGATATTCCCATCAGAATCTAAAAATCAGGGAAGAAAGATTAACAGAGAGACACCAGAAGAAATTGAAGAAATGAAAGGTTAAAAAAAAAAAAGATGAAATTCAGAAACAAAGTGAAAACACTAAAGCAACTGGGATGATACGAAGTGCAAAAGAATGGACCAAAGCTTCCCAGTTGATAGTCATTGAAATTTTTATTTCACCTAATTCCATCTCAGTGCATTTGGCTGTAGTCAGTCCATTTGCAGGTCTTCTTGTTTTTTTTTCAATTGCATTTAATTTGATCATATCTCCTTGCTAGAGTGTTCCACTTTGTTCCCTGATTTAAAGATTTCATTCCCTTTACGGAAAGGGAATGAAATGTTGTGGTTTCAATGAGGCTCAATTAGGCAAGCTTTGGTCCATTTCCTCACACTTCTTGTCATCCCATTTACTTTTATTGTTTTCACTAGGCTTCTGAATTGTCCTATTTTTAACATTTCATTGCTTTAGATCCTTCTCCTCACTCTTTTTTTAGCTTTCTTCCCTGATTTCAGGATATTTATTGAATAATTTTGGCAAGTTTTGGTCCTTTTCACTGCCCCTCATTTCATCCCAGTCCATTTGGTTGTAGTCACTCTATTTCCAGATTTTCTGGATATTTTCAATTACATTGTTTTTGATCATATCTGTTTTTCAAAGGGTTTGACTTCGTTCTCTGATTACAAGGAAATTCTTCCTTTCAGAAAAGGGAACGAAATCTTGCAATTTCCATGAGGATTAATTGGGAAAACTTTGGTCCCTTTCCCTGCACTTCTCATCCCATCCACTTCTATTGTTTTCACTTTTTTTGATACTTTATTCCTTCAAATTCTCCTGTTCTTTGTTTACATTTATTCTCTGAATTTGGCGTTCTAATGGGAATAATTTTGACAAGGTTGGGTGCTTTTTACTTCATTTCATTTAATCTCATTAGATTCGGTTGTAGCCAGTCTATTTGTAAATTTTCTAATTTATTTTATTTTATTTTATTTTCTCATATGTCTTTGTCAGTGTGTTTGTTCCAATTTCTTCTCTGATTTTTGATGTCAAGATTTCATTCCCTTTTCTGAAAGGAAGACTTTCCTAATGTAGTAAACTCATAAACTCATAACAACTATTGAAATGAATGAAGCACTCATTATGTATCATTATGTATTACAGGTATTAGTTCTTCTTCTTTTTTTTTTTTTTTTTTTTTTTTTTTTTTTTTTTTTAACCTTTTAACATGTAGTATGCATTTATGAACTCACACTCAATTTTAAGTTTTGAGGAACATAGGAATTTTTTGTTGTAATCAATCTCTCCTTTCAAACTGTTTTTGTAACCTTTATAATTACCATTGCAATATATACCTTGTCTTTTTACTCTGTTTTTTTACACTACTTTATACTCTACTAGTAGTTTCTATGGTTGTGTTTAGACAGCAAAACTTTTAAAATGGAACAGGTATAAATAGTGTTTGTGTTTCAGGGTTCAACATTATTTGTCAGATTCTCTGACACAAAAACATAATAAGCACATACCAAAAGCATCGTAGAGCTATTCTGAAATAACTTTTCTCGTAATATCAGTATTTCAAGTTTATAATGCTAACAAATCTTGATTATAAATGGAGTTTTTAAAAATTTCATTTAATTAAGCTATTTTCTCTGCACTCTTACAACATCACGGGGTTCAATTTCAAAATTAAGTATTTCAGAAGTGTCAAAACCAAACATTCTCATTAAACAAAGCTTGTCCTGATGGGGCTGCATTGTTTGGTTCTTTTTCTCCCTTTCTAGTTAACATATTCCTTTTAAGAGAAAGCATATTCTGATTCAGCCCTCTGAGCAAGTTAAATTCAGCTTTGAGCAATCATTGGTTAATTCAAAATGCAATGCATTAATACTACATATCCTGGTGTATAAGTGTCTCAAAATTCTGCAAGGATTTCTTTCAAGAGGTTAATTTATTTGATAGGTAAAAATGCTTTTGTAAGGCAGAGCAACATGTTAGGTAAAGGATATTTGAAAACAAGTTGAATAATTCTAGAGTTTGTGTCCCTTTTTAAAGAAATACAGATCGGTTCCAACTGACCCATAAAATGAAGGGGGTTTTCTGTATTGAAATAATACACAAGAACAACCGATATTGTTATGTCTTCAAACATAAAATCATTGACTATTTTCCAGTGTTATCAGTGATTTTTATAGAGAAGACAAGGGAAATACAAAATAATTTTTAGACTATTAATCTCAATGTGATGACTACAGGGAAGTTTCTGAAAAACTCATGTTAACAGGGCTTGTTTTGCTTTCTACTTTTTCTGCTTTCTATCTTGCGTTCGCCTTTCTTTCCTGTGTTCTTCAGTTTACGTTTTTAGAAAGTACAGTGTTTTCAGAAATATGAGTTTCAACAGCTGCCAGAGTAACAACTATCTCTAATTTACCCTGGATGAGTCCAAGTTCTGAATTAATTGATTGAATTCATGTATTGCTGTCACCACAGCTGTTCAATGCTGCAGTGTTTCCTTACCTTGGTTTATATCACTCTTGGTGCTGGTTTGCAAATGCTTCAAGATGTAGTGCAGTTTTCAGTCCAGTCTGTGGTGTATTTAACCCAACTGAGTTATGCTGCACTGCTGAAGAGAAAATAATGCTAAATTTTACTTGACTGCAACTCAGAGCAATCCAGCTACAAAAGTGGTGGAGAAATGAATTTTGAGGCATTGCTCTGAGACAATCAAATTTAGAAACATTCACATGCTGAGTGGATATTCTTTATCTTTGAGGATTGTAAGTTGTTCCATCAAGAGAAGTTTATGTAGAAATTACTAATTATGAAATTTGATACCTATGGTAACACAAATCACCCATGTAGCTGAATTTCTTTTGTCTTAAAATTATAGCCACATTCTTTCTTGTGATGGCAGCTATAAATGGCTAAAATAAAATGCTGGTCCCTTAAGAAGTTTATACAATAACAAGACAAATTTAATGGGAAATAATTAATCTTTCCCACTTCTAAGTTCCCAGAAAAAAGTCTTTTTTCTAAGAGGGAAACTTAGAAGCTCAACATTTGTATTATCTTCTTGGGAGGTTACTTGGGATTTTCTTGGACATTTTCTTCTACATACATCAGTGAAAGCCTAATATCCCTGATTTTTAAGTCTGTTTTCTATCATGTAGTATGGAGTAGAAACTCCTCTGTGCTAGCCCACTCGTCTCCAAAATTAATACTGTGTTAATGAGAGAGCAAATGGTCTAGACATCTTTCCTGATAAATGTAATTTACCAGGTGTAAAGGCATTGGGTCATTTAAAGTGAAGAAAATGTGTTCTTGTGTTTCCCCCTTGTGGTATGAACATATATTGACCAGAAATTGTTATCAGAACCACAGGAAAAGAGCACACCACTTCATGATTTCAGATTTGTTCAATTTGTATTCCAAATTTTTGTGCTCTTTTAAATGAACTGTTAGGAATTCTCCTAGAGGTGCAGGGAAATTTTCAAGTTAAAACTTTGGCCAGATTTTTTAAGAAAACACTGCTACGTACCTGAATGTAAAGAGTGCCCGAAGATAATAAATAGTTTGTAAGTGCCAAACCTATTGAAGCTGTTGTGCAACAGGAATTATAGTTCAGAGGGAAGTGAAGGCACAAGCTGTCCTTCAAACATGGGCTAATAAACATGCAGAATTTATCAACAGCAAATTCAAGCCACTAAATTACTTGTCCATTGATTAGGGCAGAATAAGCACAACCAGAGCAGTCAGTGCAGTTACATAATTTTAGTCTGCTATTTCAAAAGAGAAAACAAAGTGTTTGAGGTGCTGCTTTGTTCCAAACTTTAGACACAATACAGAAAACAAGGGAAAACTCCCTTTGGCTCCAAGCCATCCAAGTTTTCTAGCTCTGCTTCTCTAACTGCGGTCCTACAAATTGACTTGTTCTCTTATAACCTGAGAAAAGATTTTTTCTGTAACCTGACCCAGAAGGGATGCTCCTGGGAACATTTTCTGGCTATGTGGGAATGTAGGGGATTTTTGACTACGTGAGATAAACAGAAAGAATGAGAGATAGGCTTCCAAACACTCTGTCTTGTTACAATAGAAGCAAGAGTCGGAAGTTTGTGTCCCAGGTGAATGCTTTAACCACAGAGCTTCAAAGTAGACAAATGCCATCTTGTCTGGTGAATAAATATCATAATTAGAACAGTTTTTAACAGAAGACACTGCTAGTAAGCAAGTACGAGATTCCTGATTGGCTAGTTAATGGCATTCCAGAAATCTAAGCAGCACTTTCTTAGTATGCTGAAGCATACTGAGTATTCCTTAATGTGTTGAAGTACAGATTTGAAAGCAAGGGTAATACCTATAAGGGAAATGATCTTTTTTGCAATCAAACAAAGCATTTGCACACCTGTCAGAAGAAGAGGGGGAAAAATTTTGAAGATACTAGAAGCTTTCTCTAAAATCTGACATACCTGGTCAGAGAATTAATTGGCTTTTCTCATTCACAACTTGGTAAAATACAAGATCTTTTAATTTTGTCCCTAGTAAGTTCCACTTTCTCATTCTTGCACACAAGAAAGGTGTTCAAAATACTCTTTGAAATACGATTTTGAATGCTTAAAAAGAAAAGAAGTTATAAAGTCGGTTTCTGCCAGAGTGGTAGTATACCAGATATGAATTAATAGAAAGAAACATGATGAAACACCTACATAAATCAATGTAGATGTTGTATTGTGCTGAATTATTCTTGTCAATACATGGGATTGACATTTCTTCCTTATCTATCTTGACAGTTCTTCAACTCTGATTTAGAGGTTTCATATGAATGTCCTTTGTTCTTGCTGTATATTTTTGCTAGTAAAATTATAGTGCAAGTGATCCCATCTGTGCAAAATCCTGTATTTTGTCATAANAAAAAAAAAAAAAGTAGAATAAAAGTTATAGTGGCTGAAACAATAATATAACAAGTACTTAGCACTATTTCTTTAGGAAGTTTTTTCAACAATCAGGCTAATTTTGTTCTATAGAAACTACCACTGCAGACATGCAAGGCAAAATCTCAGCCTGACTCCAAGATCCTAGATTAACATTTTAAAAATGCATTTGAAATTTTAGGTGGAATATAGTGATCCAGAATAATTGGTGGGCACTAAGCAATAAAATGATTGAGGTGTTCCCTTTCCCACTATTGGAGGGCTAGAGAGCCGACTGTCCTACTGTGACAATAAATTGGTACAAAATTTGTACCTGTCTCCACTGGGTGGCAGCCCAAGCTCTTCTCAAACCCGAAAGCAAGAGCTGAAAAAAAACCAGCATCACCCTCACATATCCACACTTTGTAAACCTCTTGAGACTTTTCTGTACATCTAGTGATCAGCTGTTGGCCCCTTCATCCTTAGGGACTCAGAGCAAGATGCTCTCTTCTACTAATGGCTCTCCAAAAGTCAGTTCCCATATTGTTCTCAATTAGATCGTGATTAGTTCACACAAACTGTTTTTTAAAGTGAGGATTTTGAAATCAACACCTTCACCGTAAACACTCCATTCACAACATTCACTGGAGACATCTAATGGATTTAAGTGGCTTATCTGGAAATTGGGGGGAGAACCATGCCCCACACAGCCTTGTACTTTAGAGCTCACTGGAGCACCACTGAACAAAGTGAATCTTTACCTCAGTGAGAGACAGCACTTTTGAACTGTCCTTGTGCCTGTGATTGCAATCATCACTGTTGTCTGTTTACCTGTAGTCTCTGTAAGCCTCACAGGTGGTGAGCCTCTCTGGCTCTGCCTCCCATGGCACTCACTGCTGAGGGTTGCATAGCTAGGATTCCTTCCTTCAGCCAGCAGGAAACTTAGGTCTCAACAGCTTCAGGTGACAAGGACCCCATTGTCTTGTCAGGATGGTAAAGAGAAATTGCGGTGTCCTGGCCATGCCACATGGAAAGTAAATTTCCCTAGGTACAGGAAGTCTTTTTACTTTCTGTTGGTTACAGTTTCACTTTTCTCTCTTTTGACTAATTTTAATGGATTTTTCCAAGGAATTGCTTAGCCTCACAGCATATTAATATTTTAGTCACTGTTTCACTAAAAAACAGTATAATACAAGAAAGAAAATTTTATAAGACTCTGGTGTAGAAGCCATATTCTTTTCAACAGAAGTCTGTTAATCTGTGTAAACTGGGTAACAATAAAAAAAGACCCTAGCTTGGAGTTTGCCCTGATCTCAGAATCACAAGTCAGTATGCTAGCAGCTTCAGAGCTGTGTCATGCAGAAAAATACATTGCATACCGCTTTCCAAAGTCTTTTGCATCTCCTAATCTTCAACTCAGGACCTGAGAGGTTTAGGAAATCAAACCCAGGATAGTCTGTTAAGGAAAAGGATAATCTCTGAAGGATTATTCTGTGCCTTAATCTATAACCCTTGCATTAAGTTTAGGTTCTCAGTCTGAGAACCTAAGTCCTTGAAAAGTTTTCAGTAGTTTTCCTTTAAATGTTTTCAGATGAGTTTATTTGGAGATTGTCACTGAAATGGGTGCTTCATATCATAAAACACTTGAAGGAAAATGAAAACTATCTTTAGTTCCACAGGATGAAATTTCAGTTCTGAAACAGAGGTGTTTCTAATAAAAATGTCTTTTGGAGTTGGATGATTTTTTTGTTGTTGTTGCATCAAAGCTACAATGAAAGTATCTTCTTGAGATTTCTCATACTCAAAACAGAGATACATAATTCCTAATGTCTAGGAGTGGTGTACCAAGATGTACAAAAATCCAGCCAGAACTAACCACAGACCATTCCCTGGCAGCAAAGGCCACCATGGACACGCCATCAGTGGCAACTGTGCCTGCCTTATACTGTAAATGCAAAAACTCATTTGGCAGCATTTACTCAGATTTCCATGAGTTACCTGGGGGTTTGTGATCATGTCTGTGATGGTGATTGCTGACAGCATTTTGAGACAACAGGCTTTCAAACAGTGACAATTTTTGGAGAAATTGGTTTTAGGAGTGAGGCTCAGATTGTTATATTTGTTTCTAGATGAAAGGAGAGTGGATATGAACCTCAGCTTTATCTCCAGATATTTTAACTGCACTTTAAATGTCTTCCACTGAGACAAATTGCTTGCAATACCTGCAATGAAATAATGCAACGCACCAAGAGGAGGACTAAGCTTTCTGTGCCTGTTACTTTGCAAGATCTTATGCTGTCAAATGGTCTTCTGGTCTTCTCTGGAAACAACTTGGTTTCTGCCTGCTAGTGGGTCTCTCTCCCTCATCTACCTCATGAAAGAGAGCTTTCACAGTTAATTTTTGTGAAGCGCTTTGCAATTACTACCTGACAGATGCCTAAATATGGGCCATGGTTAGTATAATGGAGTAACTAAAATGACTTTTACAGAACCATTTTTGCTATAAAAACCTCTCCTCTCAGTGTGCTCTGCTTTAATGTTCTCATCTTCTTTCCATTTAATTGTCATTTCATACCTTTTGTTTCTTTTCATTGACCCTTCTGGACAACTCTTTTTGGGAAAGCCTTTTTATATATCTCTCTTTCCTCTCTCTCTCTTATAGATACCATCTTCTTTTAAAGAGCAGGCTCTCCCTCCCTCAGCTAAGTACTATCTTGGCAGGCAACTGGGGAGGAGGAGTCTGTTTTAAAAGGCTCAGAAATTGTGTTGTTAAAAAAAATATATAAATAAAGCAACAAACCTTTTAATAGGGCTTTGAACAATCATCCCTTTCATTCCCTTATGGCCTTTTGTGCTTCTGGCTTTTTTATTATTTACTGTGCTTCAAAAAAAAAAAAAAATTCCAAATGTTTTATGTTAAGCCATTAAGAGTTTATTTGGGTTGAAAATAAATAAATAAATGTGATGCTAGCAGTTGGGACTGTGAGCACATGCACAGTTGCCTGGCAGAGGCAACCTATAGGAGGCACATCAGAAGGCCAGAATAAGCTTCAGTAAAAGACCAGAACAAAAGCATCAGCAGCATTTGTTTCTGGTTAAGTACTTTTGCATGAGCCTGACTACTGGAGTGGTTTACCCAGCTTTTATCTGTTTCAAATTCACCTCAGTCCCCTCAACCCTCTCTACAGAATCACTCCAGACCATAATTCATGGTAATTATATGGAACAAGGGGAAGCATGGGATTTTTAAAAATCCTTCTTTGTTTTATATTTAAATCACCTGATGGGTGCATGTGACTAGTTTGTATACAGTATTTCTCCTGGAGTTATGAGATATCTGCCTGATTTTTCTTTTTTATGTGTGCATTTTGTTTTATTTTTTATAATGATGGTATGTTTTGTGAATAGCCAGAAACAGCATTTTTGTTGCTTTTTTCTTTCTACCTCCTTCCATTTTTGTTTGCCAGCTTTGTCTGTCATCCCCAGAGAATTCTGTATCAGGCTGGTGACTACAGCTAGGTGTCCTCTCTGTGCATAATTATTATCAATCTTTCTTCATCTCAGTTCCCTGGTGGAGCTATCTGGGAGAGAGAGAGAAGAATCTTTGGCATTAAACACATTATTAGGCTCACATCTTAGCTCCCATGTGAAGGATTTGGCAAATCAATATAAAAAATTAAATTTTCTAACTCTCTTTCTCCATGAGACTTAAGTATATGGCAATTCTTTAAAAACACACATATAAACTGCATCTGATCTTGTTAAATTAATAGATTTCAATAGGTAGATAGGAGGAACTTCTAATCTGAGCCTGACTTTGCTGCCTCAGTTTTGAGACTCGTGAATAAAACAACCTGATAAGCCTTGTGAGGTTGAATGGAGTCACTGTCAGTCCAGACCTCAAAAATTTAGGGAACAGGTGTCCATCTCTAGAAAGGATTCAAGGGAAGGACAGTGCCAAAAGGGCACCTTTCAATGAGCTCTGTTTTGTGTGTGGGACATGTCAATGTCAGGTTGCAAATGACAAAAAGAGCTTCTGGCACACATAACCTAGGGTGTATCAAAGAACAGAAATCCACAGCATTAAACAAGAGGACATGAAACCGTCTCTCTAACACAGTGACTTTGCTCCCTTGCAACAGTGTTGCTGATTTTTAGAAAATCATAAAATATCCTGAGCTGGATAGGACCCACAAAGATCAACAAAGAAAAAAAAAAATCTCTTGGAATTTTATAAAGGAGTATGATCTGAACACTATTTTAGTTGCTAGATTCCTTTTACTCATGTAGTTTGGTAGAGTTCCCTGTAAAAGTAAAGTGTACCTTTCAAAATTTTGTTACAGGATCAGGAACAAAGAAAAAAAAGTCATCAGATACTCGGACTTGAGAAGCTTAATGTTTTATAGATCTGGCTCTTCTGTATAGCCTTCTGTATGCTGCATCTGACCTATTCAAAAATAGGTAGTAGGGCTTAGGAAAAGCTAAAGGAAGGAAGAGCTTAGTTAGGAAGACCTAACTAAGGTTCTCGCCGTCCATAAAAGAGGGATTATAAATTTTCTGACCTCATAGGGATATGTGAAAATAATCAACATTCTGCAGTATTTTAGTAGGCAGGGTATGTGTTCCTGAGATACAAAAAAGTGGAAAATTGAGGTTATTGGGAAAGGGGAAGAATACATGTATACTTTTTTATAGTCCATTACTATTTTTAATGAGATGAGAATAACTTATACTGTAAAATTGAAATATATAAAAAAAAAACCAATCCCAAAGATCAGTGGAAAACTTCTTATTGGCTTTTAAAAGTTTAGACTAAAAACCAATAAAAACTGGTATAGTATCTTCAGCTATTATGGACAAGTGATATCTCTAAGTAGTTGCTTTTGGAGAATGGTACTGCTCAACAAGGCACAGCTCTAACCAAGAGCTGCTTGATTGTTGGATAGTGAGAAACAATCATATTTATTTTAAAAATCCTGAGTTACTTGGGCAATTTTACTTGTAGGATCATTCACCATGAGTATTTTAGAGACCTCGTTCTCAAGCTTGCATGAAAGAAATGTATCTAGATATCTTAAGCATTTATGTATTTCTAGAAAACCTTTACATTTTAAAAGCCATACTTTTGTTATCCAATTATTGGTCATGGACCATTTAGCTGTTGAATATCAGCAGTTGAATGTGCTTCATGTCATACCTGGAATGATACCTATTCCTGGAATATAGATTTGGAATAACCTATGTCACAAACCTATAAACGTTTATAAAGGTGAAGATCGAGACCCCATTAAAAAATTTCTGACTTGAGTTTATTTTACAACAACATGTCACCATGTCTCATATTTTCCTCTCACAAGCCTATATTGCTGGTGTTTTAAAACACCTGTCTTTTAGATCTTTGAAAACATACCAAAATACTTAAGAACTGTTAAGGAAAAAAAAATCAAGCATGGGGAGGGATACCTTGGAGATGAGAAGTGAGGTTGGTTTGGATTGTGCTACAAAAATAGGATTCCAGGGCTGGTCTGACAGTTAAAGAATGAAATTACAAAAAGATTAATGAGAGCAATTATTTATCCTTCCAAATCTGGAAACAGTTGTTTGTGATTTATTGTAAGTATAAGGAAAGGCACAGGAGTGGCTTGGTGTGAGTAGAGACCTGTGGTCATTACTGGAAGTGCTGGGTCTGTTTGGTAATTCCCTTCCTGTAGGGGGCTGAAAAAGACATTTCTGCTTCTCTGCCAAGGTGTGGCTTTGTAACTAGTGGGGTCATAACTTACAAAGAATGGATGAATTTAAAATAACGTTTAGACCACTTTGGGGTTTTTTTCTGCTCACAAAGTAAAGTCACTGAGTTTGTCAGTTTCTGTGATGAGTCTGGAATATTCTGAACTGACTTCTACTACTTAACTGAGTTCCAGGGTTCCAAACCTAGATCCTGCACAAATTCCATATGTTCCTTTCAGATCCCTTCTGGAAGAAAATAAAGGTTTTAATGAGGAAAATCCTGCACAAGGACTACAGCAAATGCACCCAGTAGACTAAGCAAGACGGAAGTTCTGCTTCAACCCAGTAAGGCAAAGAAAGCATAATGTTAAGACAGAGAAAGAGTAACACCCGCCACCTCCTCCTCCTTCTACTCCTCTGCACACACACACAACTTGTTTACAAAAGTGCCTTGTAGTGACTGCTGGTGGTGTCACTCCGTCCCATGCCCCAGAGCTATCACCGGGCCTCATGGGAGATGTGACTACAGCATCGGACATGGGACTGTTTGTTCACTCACTTTCTGTGAAGAGAGTTTTGAACTGTGTTTTGAATAGACAGCATTTTCTTTGTGTGGTTGGTAAATAACACAGAGCAAAGTTAGTCAGCAAGTTGCATAGCTTCTGCATTCTGATTCTTTGGAGCCCTTTTGTACCAAGCTTGACAGGATGTTTTTAACAGAATGTGACCTCACTGGGATACCAGAGGTAAGGAAAAAAGTTATTGGGGTTGTTGTGGAATATTTTGCACAGAGCTGACCAAAAGTACTGCTTTAAAATGCTGTTAGGAAAGAAGATGGTCTCATGGTGATGCAGTCAACACCTTGTTCAGTGAAAAATCAAAACCTTTTACTCCTTCATAAGTCATAGGAAGTCTTAACGAGATCTTCAGTTTCTCACATGTGGAAAAAGAGGCTGATTTGCAAATCTCAGAACGGTTATGTACTTGCTCATTGAGCAGAGGCCCAGTTCTAGTGACAAAACATCAAAATGTTTTCTTTCTAACACAGCACAGAATAAGCAGATCAGATCCAATAGTTCATCCAAGTCCTGGAAGCAGCAGCGCGAGTCTTGGAGCAGTGGCAGACCCAGCAAGACCAGGCAACGGCAACCTTGCGGACACCCATCCTTCCCAGGGTGAAGGTAAGAGGAAAAGCCTCACAAAGCAGCATCATCGAGCTCTCTGGGTAGGACCAGCGGTGGGTTTTCATCGCGGACAGTGAGGCTGCCGTGCTCGGAGGCAGAGCGGAGGGGGTGCGGTGCCCCGGGGGCTGCGGGCGGTGCGGGCTCCCCTCTCCTCCCTCTGCTGGCAGCGCGGGGGGACCGGCACCTCCAGCGGCTGGGGAGCCCCGACCTGCGCCGGCCCTCCAGGGCTTCCCCAGCGGGCTGCCCCTGCCCTGAGCACTGACGGCACGGAGCGGTGCGAGCTGCAGCTGCCCTGAAAGAAGGGAGAGAAATATGAGTGTTCCACAGGTCGGAGAACATGATTTAAACTCCCTCCCTCCAAAAAAAAAAAAAAAAAAAAAAAAGATGACGGTTTCAGATATTTATGCAGTATAAAATATTATAGATTCATGCTGAGTGATTTTTATTTTTTTTTTTCTTTTTACATTCAGGATCTAGAAAGGTTTTTATGGAAAATTAAAAAGAAAAGCATTCTTACACAAAACAGCCTCATAAATAATAGAGATCTTGCAGTTCTGAAATTGAATTAACAATATGCGATCTGCTTTACTGTCTATATCAACAGAACAACAAAGCTTCATTGTTTTTGTGGTCAGCAGTTGTAGGGGGTTTTTTTTTTCAGACAGTATAGGTGACTTAAAAATTTTAAAAGTTTGTTTGGAGTCTCTGGTGGAGCAGTGAGAGGAAATGAAGTTCTCATGATATGTAAAACTGTTATTCATACTTAAAGAATTTCATAAGAAAGAGATCTAAAAACATGCTTTTAAAATTGGAAAGTTTTGGGTTTTGCTGACAACGAAAGTGATCTTTGATAAATGAGGATGGAAAAGTTTGGTCATTTTCTTATGACTAACTAGAGTTGCTTTTTACCGTAAAGCACATAAAGAACTAGGGCTTTGTTTTTTCTTGTGATCAGTTAAAAATGGATAGTTTGAACTTCATTTGGTTGTATAAAAGAGGTGGTGAGTGCATCACTCCTCCCAATAAGACAGAGTAATGACTTCGGTTTGACAAAGCATTTACAGTTATACTTTTATATTGCCAACCCTGCTACTGTACTTCAATCCATCAGTGTGTGCTTATAAAAGCTGCAAGGTCTGCCCTAATTAAAGCAAGTATTTGCAATGAAAGACCTTCTAGAGAGAAGCATGTTCTATATTTCAAATAGGGATGATTAAAGATGTTAAATTTATATTCACAACTTCGATATTTGTGTTGCAGCAGTACTTCTGATTTTCATCATAGGTCAGATTCTTGGAATTGTATAATAAAAGCCAAGATTTTATAAGGCAAACATCTAATTACAACATGAGACATGAGGTAGAAGACAAATTTTTAAAAATAACAAATAGTAATAATAGTGTTAAGACAGAGTTTTCAGATTTAATACCTACCTACAGCTGGCATATATACTATGAGGAGGTTTTTTAACAGATTATTTTTCACAGCGTCTCATTCACTACAGATAAACTTCCACCATAAGTATAAGCTTGATCTTTTTACGACCTTCCAGTCAGAGAGAAGTTACAAGGGTGGGATGCAATTTGCTTCACCCCTGAATTTGAAGAAGAGTGTAAAAGTTCAATGAAAGTGGATTGTTTCATACTGATGAAACCTAAAGTGGAGAAACCAGTAGAGGTCAGTGCAGAGTGCTGAAATGGAAGGAGAGTGCCAAGGCTTCGTGTATTTATGCTCTCTACTTTTGATCTTTAACTTTTCCTTTAAAATGGGGTAAAGGCTTACAGTGGCTTACTGCCAATATTCCTGTTCTCTTCAAAAGATAGATTAAACATACTTATAATATGATAATGTCACACTGCTTAAACAGATCAATTTAAGCAACAAAACACATTTTGTTGCATGTTATAGCTGGAAACCTTATTTGGTAGAACCATTATTGAAAACAATGTGTAATACTTATTACATATATTGTAGTGATATCTACATCTAGCTGATGGCTATGTAGCAAAAAAAGTAGGAAAAAGAAAGTATAGTTTTTAGAGAACAAATTTTCAAACATTTGAAGCTAGAGTAACAACAGAATTTTTTCTCATTTTTGGTAAAAAAATTTGTATACTTATCATTATGTGGTGTTTTAAAAGTCTTTTCTTCATGTATATACATAGATATGCAGGGGGGTGAGGGAGGCAAACAACCTCTATATAAAGTAGAATTATCTTTTGTTTCCCTTTTTAAAACCATTGTTTGCTCGTGGTTTCCTTTTGTGATTTAAAGCAAGGAAAAGAATCACTGCCTATAGCCTGTGCATGAAAAGATCCTCCAATATATAAGCTGAAAAATCACTTCTCTAAATGGCTTCTGTTCAAGTTGCTTTCTGTGGAGCTAGAAAGAGCAATCTTCCTGTCCCCATTCTATTCCTTACACTCTAACCAAGTACTTTGAAAAGTAGCTTGCTATTGAATTGTGATTGTTGAATATCAAGAATTGTAAAAAGATTATCACCAGATAAAAGGGGTTATGCTCTATTTTGATTTTAATACCAATTTACATCTGCTGTCTATGATGTTAGGGAGAAATTTCCTGTACCTTTAAAGAGAGTAGAGCCGCACAAATAGTTAATATTCTTGAAAATCCTCTTCACTTTTTCTGCTTACCTTTCATGTGCTCCTTTAAATTGATTATGGAGGCATTGGAAATACTCCAACACCTTTGAAAATCATACTTTCTTTTCATTTGCTTTATCATGCCCTCAAAAGAGACGGGAACCAGACAGAGACTCTGCAACCCTTCCTTACAGGCACTTATGCTGTGTGCCATGAGTGTGAAGGAAGTTCCAAAGGCTTTAAAGGGAGGATTACTGAAGGGGAGGGATTCCCTGCTAACTGTAGCAGCTATCAGAAGTATAAATTGAAGTGGGAAAGAGAGAGAGATGTTATAAACTGCTGTTGCATATCTGACTCGTGGTATGTTTTTGCTACAATCCTCTGTGTAACATCACACACAAGTCTTCCTATCCACGAGTTTTAATGTCAGTATCTCCCTTTATGCATGTAGCATAAAGTGCTGGATTTGCTGAAGCCAATGAAGTGCTCCTGTTTGAATCAGTGGTGAGACCAGAAGGTCTACAGGCTTATTTCACTTTTTTTTTTTTTTTTTCTCCTGAGGCAAAGGAAACTTAGAAATAATCTCATTTCTTTCATAACACAGGATCCAATCTATTTGGTTTTACCAATTGATGGTAAGTCAATGACAATTTCCAGTATGAGTCCAAATTTTTACGAAAACTTTGCACTCAATTCCTCTCAATTCAGTTTTTTTTTAAAACTGAAGAAATAATTTTAAGTACTGATTTCACTCCTGGATTTGATTGTGTTTTGAAAAAATAGTCTTGAATCCAAAAGTTAAATACACCTTATTTCCCCACCTATGCTTCTCTTGTCCATAGCATTTTGACAAACAAAATTTTCCAATTGTCTTTTGCATATCTATTTCACTTTTTGTTGGTTAAAAAGGCTGTGAGAAGTTGTAATTAGCTGAGCTACAGTGGAAGTGCTCAGCTGCAGTAACTGATTCTCTTCATTAGTTATTGTTGGGAGGGAGCCCTTCTCCTCAAATGCCTTTCCTGAAAAGTAATGCAGAGGTTGAAATTAAGGTACTATTTATAATACTTAGTGCTATGGTTTTAGGCCAAGTGAACTCTTACTTCAATTAAGTTTGTTTCTGTGCTAAATTTCATCAACATCAGGTCTGGGTTTTTTTTTTTTTTTTTTTTTTTTTTTTTTTGTTTGTGGAAGTTCTTCCCTGAAAAGCAGCTATGCATAGTTAGATTATCCTGCAACCACCGTTATGTTTCTTCATATACAACCACGGTTATGTTTCTTCAACCACATTTATGTTTCTTCATTTTTAGTGGATATAGGTATAGGGGTGACTACCAGTATCTTTATGTTACCTGAAATGAAGGTGTCTGTCATTCAGCTGTAAAGCTTTGTGTTCTGTTTCGGCATATATTAAAAAAAGGTGGGCTCGTGTCCAGATAGGAATAACATCAAGTCAGTCAGTGGTGATCAGAGACCGAGATAGCAGTGCTAGTGAAAATCTCCTCATTTAAACAAGGAAAATGTGGCATTTGCACCAACAATTGAATAAATTCGGACTCCTTGCTGGTAATTACATTATCAATCTGCAGATTGCAAAATAAACTTAAATAAATTAGAGCAAATAAATTGGAATAATAAATGTAGGCAAATAAACCCTAATTTCAACATTTGATAGGGAAGAAAAAAAATATAGATTTTTCACCCATTTCATGAATCAATGGACAGCCTAAGCAATTGGTATAATTTTGGGAAATGTAGACATATATCTCAAGAAAATGTCAATATAACAGTTTTATTTTTGGTGGTTCTATCATTTTACTGAAACATATCTATGGAGGCATCTTTATGCCTAATGTGCTTTTAGAATCAGAAATGGTGAATTTTCCCTGATTATATTAGATTTGATTGTGTAGCTGGGTTCGGGTATTTCTCACTTTATCCTGTATTTCTGTTGGGCATTTGTTACCTGCCCTTTTCAGTGTGCATCTCAAATCAATACTAGGCTTTTATTTTTCATTTCTTTGCTTTCTCATTTGTCAATAGCAAACTTTAGACTCCAATCTAACATCTTGATATTCTTTGACTCACACTGAAATCCATATGAAGCTGATACAAGTCTTGAGTGTCTTACATGTCCTGGGAA
>WEIU01023804.1:26907-48459 GCA_013389925.1 Aegithalos caudatus | reverse complement strand
AAAAAAAAAAAAGGCAACCAACTTATGGGTTGTGGTGACCTAAAGCTAAGAAACCATATACCTCAACATTAAGTCTGAAGCAATATGCAGCATTAAGGATTTCTAGAAATTCTGAAAATCACTTCATCACTTCCCTTTCCTAGAAAAATTCTGTTATTTCTCTTACACAATACAATATGTGTTTCTAAGAATTTAATACTCACACAGCTAACTGTAAACAAAATAAGTGTGAATTCAGTTTTTGTAATACATATTCATGTTTATGTTTACAAGCAAAACCACTTCAAAAGATATTCATATTTTTAACAAGTCTTATCTAACACTGATTCCTATGTATTGCTCTACTGTACAGAATAACTCTTCTATCAATACTCTGTAACACTTCAAGGTCTTCTACAATAGATGTTTGTGATTAGTCAATATAGTGCATGGTATTATTAAGAATAAGCTTCACAGAATAGAAAATATTTAACAAATAGATTTACCTTTTCTTTTTCTTACTTTTCCATGGTTTCATTTTTTCTTTTTTATTTTGATGGCTTACTGCAGTTTCAATTTTATGCACTAGGTTTTCCCAACACTGTAAAAATACAGTAAATAGCAGTGTTATTTGAATACACTATTTTACTATTCTTTAGGAGTTTCACGTTGGTCCAGAAAAAGAAGTGTGCTCTTCTGAAAACTTTTAATCTATTTTTTATATATTGCATTTTTATCAATACATTAATATTTTAGGTCTATAAATGTATATGAATCTGTAGAGAACATTATGAAATTTCTGCAGGGAAAGGATATCTTATTAATATATTTTGTGCTCTCAGCAAGTTAATATGGACATTATTTTTTTCCAGGAATTAAGATGTTAAACTTAAGAAAACACTTCATTAAAATTGGATGAAATATGGATAAAAGTCTGAAAAAATACTAACTGCAGCTTTAAACAGCATGAAACTGAAACACATTTCCCATGAACTTGACTCACAGAAATATTTTTTCTATTTTTCTTGGTAATAATTTTATTAGTAGCGCTCCTATAGAAGTGTTAATCATGTGATCGCATGTGTCACAGATATTCCATTTTGCTAGCAGATTTATGCTACTTCAGAGAAAACATATGAGTAAAGATTTTCTGGCAGCTTAATTTTGGTGGTAAAGATGACCACAGAGAATATGAATGTTTTTATCTGGTATGATTATATCATGTTCTTTTACAAGACAGTGGTCAGTAGCATGGATTTTAATTCTTTATTTATAATTTGTAATTTAATTCTTTATCAACACAGTAGCATCTGCAATGAGATGACAGGCTTGACTGGATTCATGTTTAAGTGGAGCAGGGGATGTCCTCTGCTCTGACTTAAGTTTTTTAGCACAGTCTGCCATGCATCCTAATATCGATGCAATGTACTTATGGACTAGATGAATGGACAGGTACATGAGTAGAAAACAGATGGATCATTGAATTCCAGAGGTTAATAGTTTATACTCTTTTTATTTGAGTTCCTTAGAGGAGTGTCCAGAAGCTCACCCTGGTTCAGTCTTCAGTGTCTTGGTGAGCAGTGGGTTGGTTAAATATTGTATGCTGACATTGATGAAGGGGAAAAAGTAGTGGGCTGTGTCAACAGCAGACTACAAGTAGATCTAAGAAAGCTGTGATTTCCTTATACTTGGCACTAATCAGGTCACATCTAGAACAATGCATCCATTTCTGGGTTTGTCCATTCAAGGCTGAACTGGAGCAAGTTCAGCAGGGAACTATCAAGATGGTTGAAAACAGCAGCATATGTCCTATGAAGAAACTCTTTAAAGGCAGGGCTTGTTTAATCTATAAAAAACATGCCTGCAGGTAAAAACAACAACAAAACAAAAACAAAAACAAAAACAAAAACAAAAAACAAAAGAAAAAACAAAAAAACCAAACAAACAAAAAAACCAAAAAAACACAAAAAAACCACACCAAAAAACTCACAAAAAACCAACACAAAAACAAAAACAACAACAACAAAAACAAAAAACCCAAAACAAACAAACAAACAAACAAACAAAAAAAACCCACCCAAAAAAACATTTTTAGGCAGAGCAATCCTGAGAAAATCATTGTGTGGCAACTTCTGTAGTAATGTTTTCTTTTTGTGTGGGTAGTGCCTCCTGCCTCCTAAAGAAGCTCACCATTCATATGCATCAGGTGAGCTTGGGCTGCTAAGCATTTCTAATGAAACACTGAACATTGCAAGAGATTTCCTCCAAGTTAGGCAATAATAGTAAAGTTGTAGTTTACTAATTTGTAATGGTAAAATATTGTTTTCACATAGACAGTAAAGAAAAATATTAAGGGCTTATCCAGGTCTCTGAACCTCCTATGTCTTCTGGGAGCATTCTTCCTGCAGAATAATTCTTGCTGTTGTTCCTGGAATGTTGGAAATTTACAGACTACAGCTGTTTGGCTAGGGTGATGAATGTTCTCACTAGGGAAGTGATGACTATGGATTCTGAGCTGTGCCTTGGTTTGATTTGATGGTGCTTATCCTCTGTTTTTTTCTTTTTCCCTGAAATTTTATGTGAATATTTTTGCTAAGGAAGAAAGAACTGTATAAAGGGAATCAAAAGAAATCTGACGCATTTTTACTTGGAAGTGAAAACAGTAGAACAAAGAGTGATTAACAAATATTTGTAAGTCTACCTTTTCCTTATGCCAACATGACTAACAATGAGGACTGGGAGCTAAAAGTAGAAGGAAAGAAACGAAGCCTCTTGGGTAATTGGTAGAAAATACTCTACTTGGGAGTGTAGAATACATTGTAATCAATCTTTTACTGTAGGGATTTATACTGTGAAAGATATTAGGAAGTGGCTGGGAAGATACCAATGTAATCAGTCCTGGAGTTGTGCCAGATTGTTCAATCTGTCCTGTCCAGATGCTGTCCTTTCAGGCCAAGGAAAATACCTCTGCCCAGCTCGCTTCCTCCTTATTGAAGAAGTAGGTTTGATATTTGCATTGTCTCTTTACAAGTTTGATTTGTAATCCTAACTCAGGCTGGATTCATCAAATGCAGGACTACCCAGCAGGCCGCACTGCTCACAGGACTTGCATAGCTTCTAATAACTATTTTAGGGTTGTTTCTGGTTTTTTTTATCTCTCTGGTTAACTCTTTTCCTGCTTCATTCTCCTCCCAAAAAACAGTTTGCCCTGATTCTTTTTTCCCTCATTGATCCCAGTTTGTTGTATCACTTTGCCAGGTCAGTGTTTCTGAAACCTTTGCTAGTGAGCTCATGGCCTTGCTTGGAATCTCTGGTACAGCTCCCTGGGCACTGTTGACCTTGCATGTCTGCACTCACCAGAAGGACCCCAGTGGTCCCTTCAACTGTCTTTGAAGTCTGACCATATGACTATCTCTCAATTGCCTGTGAAATCCACTCATCCTTCACTGCACTATCTATATAGTTTATTAGCTTCTCCATTTATAATCTCCCAATAATTTTCTATTTACTTTGCATGGATAGCTTTAGTACATCCTGTTCAGTTGATTTAACTCCAGGTGGAAGAAGCCTTGTTGCTTTCTTGATCCCTAACACCAATATCATCATCCCTGGTTATTGCTGTTGGTGTCCAGCTGCACAAAGGGAGATTAGGAGATAAGGACATGAGCCCTAACGGCTGGTAATGGATGGTTGAAACCTCTTCAGGTTCCTCCCATACATCTTGGCACAAGAACCCATTTTCTTGTGGGTAGCCAGGGCTACTTGGGAGTCACAGTGTTGTGAATGGAAATGGGTGCAAACTCTGCCTAAGTTCTGAGCTAGTAGGAAATGAGAACTCTAATATTGTGTGAGTACGTGTCAGCACAGTGGCCATCATAAGTAAGCCTTGTTGGAAGGCTGGGTATGGCATCACATTTATTAGTTCTTGTAGGCAATTAGTTCTTGTAGGCAGCAACAGTTGGCTGACTTAAAATAGGGCAGTTTGAGGTGTCATCTGCTCACAGTTGCAGCAGCAGACCTTATCAATGAGAGAGGAATTTTTTTTCTTTTTATTCCTGGTCACTGAGGAGAGGGGAAGCAGAACAAGTAGGAGTAGCTGTAGTGTCAGCTGTCATTGCAGCATCAGTGTGGGAATAAACACTTAGAAACTGGATACTGGAAAAGTCCCTTGTTGTAATCCATGGTTAAGCCAGATAACTTTGGGTAGTCAGCTGTTAAATGGGAATTAAATGGGAATGTGCTCTGCTTATGAGACATTGGATCTCTCCACAGATGTAAGGCAAAACTTAAATACTACAATCCTCTGGCATTACATGAAGAAACAAGTCTTCAAAGTTACAGTTCACACTTTTGATTTAAAACAAAAAACAAAAACTCCCTCCCCAAATGATTTAAATTTGAGACTTTAGGAAAATGACATTGGTGCTGCCCATTTTTTCTCTTGTAGAGACTATACTCAAACACTTGCTTAATGGGTATGTACCTCTTAACAATTAAAAACTCAACATCTTGGGTTTTTTTCCAAAAAACAATTTAATGTTTTGGGAATAGCATTCAGTTGATTCATTTCTGTATTAGATCTTTACAGTAGTTGGCTGCAAGAACAACAAAGAAACAGCATGCATAATCATTTCAGTGATTATCATGTCTGCTGCCCAGTTACACCAACTCTGTCCAGAAAGAAAATGCATCACATCCTATACATCTGCTTATACAATCTTGGAGCTACTGCTATTGCAAAGGCATCAGGGTTTCTTTCATTGATTTCTGGAGGTCAGATTTCATGAGCAAAGTGAATGAGGCACAATGGGCAATGCTGATTAAAATTGAAAGGTAAAGTTTATTCTTGTAGCAAGAAAAAGTTCAAGAGATTGGTAAGAGATCAATAAAACGACTTCTCTTTCTGAAAAAATGCTGGGGTTGCCAGTGGGAATTTCAGTGGTATTATACAGTTGGAATATGATTATAATTCTCAATGGCTTTTGTTTCTTTGTTAAACACTATCTAAGACCCCATCAAAGATATAAGCATTTTGTTATAATTTTAAAACTCTTTTGTAAGTGCTGCTGTAGAATTGGCATCCTTCTTTAATCAGCTGACAAATTGACCAGAGCTTGTACAAGTTCTACAACTTGTAGAAGTGTGGCTGAAAAAGGACAAACTCGAAATTCTGACTTCCACAGGTTTGAGATGCAGTTAATTTGGTAGATATAGACAAAATCTTGAAGAGCCAGTGTTTATTCTGAAGATTTCTTTCACTTGGAGGAAGAGTTTTTAGAACCCTTTTTGGGTGGTCTGTTCTCATTTAGCTCTGGATATTCGGTTACTTGCCTGAGGTGATTGTGAAAGAAGAAAACTAGAGTGAATTAAATGTTACTATAATACAGTGTGTTCTGTGGTGTTTAGCCACCTTTATGCACATGATCTTCAGATGTATCACATATGTATTAAAGATACTTCAGTATGAGAAATCAATGGCGTGCAAGAGTTACATAAAATGATTAAAAAGCAGAAATTATTTGTTCTTTAGAACTTTAAACTATACAACTTTCCTTTCTGTTTCTGGACTATGAGGGAGAGAAGCACATTGTCCTCCTTTTTGTTAAGCTTTTTATTATGGAACATTCCTCAAACAAAATGTACCTGGAGTCTAACATTCCATCTCCAAAGGCAAAATACATTCTATTCTCAACGTACTAGAATGAAGGACTGAATCATACTTTAAATTATTTGCCTTTTGCCAAAATATCTGGAAAACCTACTTAACTGAATAAAAAATGATCCTGAATGTTCAAAGTACTTTTGTGAAATAAAATGTATGTTATGCATGTACAATGACAGCGGGAAAGGAAGAAGCAGAGATTGCCAAGGACATTCTGAGAACATTTATTGATTGGAAACAAATCAGTGGAATTTTTTTTTGTTTGTTTGTTTTGTTTTGCTTTGCTTTGCTGCATTGTTTTTTTCTTCTCCATATTACACGAAGTGGTCTCTGTCTGGGTGTAATTTTTACTTTTTAGTGCCATCTGCACCTGTGGCCTTTGGACTTAATGTTTATGACAGATGGACTGGACTGTGTTTGCACCATTTAGTGTATAATCCTTCTGTACGTATCTATGCCATGCTAGGCAGTGGCATTGGCCCAATGGGCATATTTATTAGTGCAGACTTCCTGTCTGCTTACATTGTTCTGTTGCAGTGTCCTTTGAGCCTAATGGACCTTGCTTTGTGCTGGGCCCACCTACAAAATATTGTTTCTGATTCGTGCCAGATTATCTATTGCAGACTCTGATTTTTTTTTTTTCTCTAACATATTTGCCAACTAGAACGCTTAAAATGGATCAATTCCATATTGTAAATGCTCTTCTTCTCCTCTCAGCCTGCAAGCTTCATTTTGGAACAAGCTTGCTAGCTTTGTTTGCTAGTATCAAGATACTTGATAAAAACAGGAGAAGCATTTCTATTGAAAAATGTCACCTCTCCCTACCTGAGCTGCTGTTCTGCTGGAAACAAGTTGACTCCAGTAAGGCAATGGCCCCTGTAGAAGAGGGTGCAATAAACACAGCCTTGGCTGAAGGAGCTTGCTGTCTGGCTCATGGCCTGCAGCGTGGAGTTGGGTGGCACATCCCATCCCTGCTGACTTCATTGGTGCTGTGTGATGTGGGAAAAAGGATGGGGTACTATTGAACAAGAAATGTTGCCTTCTGGATCTGAACAGCAAAACAAATGCAACACTTGGGCACTTGCAGTTTTTCAAGTTATTCGTGAACCTAACAATCCACAAATGTATATCACAAAAACAAAGAACAATTCATTATTGATCATTCACCTCATGAAACCATGAGGTTACTGCTCTAAAACATTTGGGCCTGTTACAGAAAAACATGACATGAACCTCACAGTTTAGCTGTAGTCACATCAAATGAGTGGTAATTTCAAACAGACAATAAGAATCAAACTCACCCTGTTCTAAAAATGTATTTTTTCAACATATATACCCTAACAGTTAAAAAAGGCTTTGTAAAATAATTCTACAGAAGGTAATCATGCGTTTGTAAACCCTCTATGGAGAGAGAGATCACCTATATATCTTCTTATATTACATAATAAGACCATGCACTATGGCTCATATTATAATGATTATGAGAAAAGAAAACATATTCTGCATCATACACCTGGGATAACAGGGACAGTTTCTGGTGTGGGTATGCCTGCCAATCAGGATGAGAATGAAAGCCGGTGAGGGAAAATTTATCTTTTCATAAATAAATCAGCAATAGTTTCAGGTCTAGAAAAGGCTTCTTTATATGATTGAAATAAAGCTGTGTAGTGAGAACAAAGGCATTATGATGGCATATTCATGACTAAGAAGTAGGAAGTTTTTTTATTCAGTCATTTTAAATTTGATATTTCTATTTTGTAGTAGGAACTCAAACTATCAAATATATATCCAGAATATATTACTTATGATCTTGGCCATGGGAACAAAGTATGTAGAACTTCATATTCTATGAAATTCCATGTGTGCTTTGTATGTCTGCCTTTTTCATTCACCTTTAATGCTGTTGAATACTTAGAACTTTTGGCTCTTCAGGCACCCAAATTGCAATGGTGAAACTCCATACAGGAAGTCTTTGTGAAGGAATATGTATATTTTCAACCCTGAATTTAATATTAAAAAACATAATGAAGATTTGAAAGTCTCATGGCAGTATGTTTTACAATTATCTTTCACACCCCAAGCAATTTATATTTCTTTTTGTGATATCTGGAAGAGTTTCATCAATTTAACCTATTAATTGCACATCTTGAAAGAATATTTTTAAGAATGCAGTGTAAAAAATGTGCAGGCTAGTTGCAAATCCTGTTTAATACCCTTCCATTTGAATTAGCTGTATGATGGTTCTGATTTTTTTCCCTGTGTTTGTTGTGGCAGTATCACAATTTGTTTCTGACAGATTATTGCTTACCTACTCCATGAGGAAGTAGTTTTCTAAGTTGCTTTTCTCTGCTGCTAGTCAGCGTGAGGATTAAGTATTTTCTCAAAAATAGTGTAAAAGCTGCATCATCTTCTTATTTGTAAAAGACAATTTATAAATTTTAAGGTGAGAGCAGAGGCTGGGACAGTGGTCTATCACGAGGGGACAGGATATTATTGTTTATTTTTTATTTACTCTCCTTTCTTTTGCTTTATAGACTTCACAACCAAAATTCAGGATAACAATAGAGATATTATCCAAGTTTGCTAGAACAGAGCAGTAATATTCTCCCACTAAAGTCTGTTGGTTACGTGATAAGATTAGCTTTAAGGTTATTGCAGTATTTGAGTTTCTGATTTGAGCCCTCTGCAAATAATGACCTGAGGGGTTGTGTCATCGTGTAGACAAGCTACATGACCATTCAGCTGTGATTATCCTAACTTCAGTGCCAGTAATATACTGTGCCCTAGAACTGTGGAGCTAGGTATCATGTCCTGCAAATGGAATTATTCAGTTAATCACGGAAGAGCCCGGGGATTGAGCTGATGGAAGCACATAATAGCAAGGTTATGCCTATCAAGGATATGCAGCCTAAATCTCTCAACTGTGAGGCATGGTAGAGAAAAGTGTTAGGTGACAGCCCTCCCTTGTGGATCATCATCATCATATCCCTTCCCTAGACAGTCCCTGATTACCAGCCAAGCCAATATACCATCTCTCTACTCTGGCATCTGCAGGGTTGCATCTGAAATGCACACATCCAAGGGGATTTTTCATTACCCTGAATATTGCATAGTCAGCCTTATCTGGTCTTGGCTGAATTTACACTTCTGTTGGAACTGTAAGTCCAAAGAGCCTTGCTGAACTTTCAAACTGGCCAGTAACTACTTGCATGTCTTTGGGAACATGAGACAGGAGACTGTGGTCATCACAAGAAATTAAATTGGCCTTCCCCATCCATGACTTTCCAGGGGCTGACCAATGGATTAGGTCACTTTGTCCTAATGTCCTAGGCATGTTCAAGTCTGTTTTTTAGAAAGACCAATCTCCTCACCTCTTAACTTGTTGAGGGATTCCACTGATGTGGCTCATGGTAAGATCCATTAGGGAAACCAGCTGCTTCTTTTGTCTGCTGAAACACCATTTATTGCTGCTAGACTTCAGAAGGTCCCATGGCCAGGTTACTGTAAGCCACACCTGACACCTCCTGGAGGTGTTCTGAGTATTGACTGATGGAATATCTTCAGCTTTTTGCTTCTCCACCAATTTTCTTTTCTAGTATTTCTGCACATTCTATTTAATGCCATTGCGTTCTTCTGTCTTTGCAATTTTTTTTTTTAGTGTTAATATATTTCTGATCCTTTATACCTAGATGTTAGGAACAACCTGATCTCATTTGTGATGCAGTTGAATCATTCTTAATACCTGCTCCTTACAAAATCAAAAAAATTCTCCAGTGTTGAACACTAGATAAAAGGATGTGGTGGTAATTTCTTCAAACATGGTAGGCAGAATAAAACTCATAAGGATTTGTTTTATAAATGCATAATATGGCTGCAGCTGCTTTATTTTAAAAGTTAATCTCACTGTGCTCTCAGGAAGCATACTTAAATTCTGAATAACTGCTCCTAATTGAAACAGAAAGAAGAAATTGCATTTCATTTATGAGTAAAGAGAGTAATACAATGTGATTTGTGCCCCTTTTTACTATTTTAGAAATAATATATTTTTTCTTCTTTTATTTCTGTAGACAGATGACAATGTATAAAAAATATTCACATTGTAATAAAATTGTTGGAAAAATAAAAAAAGAAAAGTCAAAACCTGCAAATACTGGAATAACAAATGTTAAGAGAATAAAATGAACTTATTTGTAGAAAGTTATTGTGAGAGATCTGTATAATATTCTCTTGTTTTAATTAAAGGTATTTTTGCCAAAAACCTCAAGTTTTCATTAGTTCTGTTTCTCATTTTGTTAGATATCATCAGGTCCTGCCTAAAAAATAAAAGGTCTCTGTGCACATACAACCTTCCCACATTTCTTCCCTAGTGATAGGGAGTTCAAGACTAGAATAAAGTGGAGGGGGAGACTCTGAACTTGTTGGAATCAGTTGTTTCTCTGTCTAGGGACTCATAGAAAGAGTGTGATGAATTTCTTTAGTCAAAAAACTTACTTTAAAATCTATTCTTGCTGTAGTCTTCAGTGCTAGGAGAAGTACCTTTTCATGTGTTTGGCAGCCCCACATGTGAACCTCATGGCACAACTACTGCATGTGACTGAGTTTGATATGTCCAGTAATGGACTCTCTGTGAGATTATTTCACTTGTTCCCCTCTCTGCTCTCAGTCTCTTTCTTCTGTCTGTAAGTTGTGTTTCCATTCCACCAGTTAATACCTCAGTCAGTGAGGCTGAGGGAGTAATTCATCCTTTTTACAGGTTTTTAGTCTTCCTTCCATCTACGTACATGTTTTCCCTAAATCCTGTGATTGCTTGGGCTCAAGCAACAGAGACAGATGGAGGCTGTCACATCTACATACAAATGATGAAGAGATGATGGCTGTTAGCCATTGACTTGCAGTGGCAGACATGTCTTTAACTTGTACCTCAAAGGAGCTTCTTTTAGGGATCCTGTCACCATCTTTGGTTGTTGATAATGCAAAAACCGATCCTCAGCTCTCATGTACTCTGCCACTGATTGCTGTGTTGCAACAGCAAGACATTTACACAGCAAAACTCTCACCTAGAAAAAGCTAAGACAAGGAAAATATGAGAGACTAGTGAGGTCCTCAGTGCACATTGAAAATGTCTTGTAATATCTAATATCAACATAGAAATATGAAATGCAATGTATCTTTCAAACGAGATAAATTTTAAGGTGCTTATTGCTGCATGTATATATTACCAGAAATCTGAATTTGAGAGTAAATGACTACCTAATATCTCCTTAACTGAAGCTGATATCAAAGTTAGATTCTTTGTAACACTACTGATAATTTTATGAGGATCTAGATAATTCAGTGAAAATGTCTTCACAAAATGGTATTGAGAGGCTAAACTTGTAGATAAATACTTAGGCATGTTTGTGAAACATAAAAAAGGTAACTGATCAGGTTGGTGTGGGAACTAATAGCTCAAAGCTTTGGTAAAAGCTGCAGCATTAACTGCTTGTATTTATGTTAACTAGTTATCTTCATAGATTAATAGTTGCCTCCACTTAAAATAGTAGCTGCATTATGTTTTCCCTGTTTTAGTGTAAAAAAAAAGAGGTGTACTTGGGGGAACAGGAGGGAAAGGATCAACGAAGACTTAGAATTTCCATTAATTAATCAACTTTGCTGTAGAAAAATAATGGGTGAAATAGCAAGCAAGATAATATTTGTGTGTTTGTGTGTGGAATAAATCCAAATATATTAAAAGACCCATTAATTCTAAGTTCCCAGTGGTTAATACTAGCCTCTATTTTTGGTACTCTGATATTTGAGTTTATAGAATATATATTCTCTTCCTTCTGACTACTCTGTAGTCTTTTCTGTTAATTATCATCTGAAAGACTATGTAGTCCACTTCTAAGGGACATAAAAATGCAGTAATTCTCAGAAATTGTCTCACTGATGCCTATGAAGCTATTTGCAAGAGAAAGTGTTGGCCAGAGTCAGCAAGGGCTCTGTTAAAAGTTTCAAATGGAATATAAAGTTAAATATATATTTACTTTGATATATTCTCATTCTCTAGCATTCTTTTTGTTTAAATCCTTATTTATTTTTCTACTTGTATTTCAAACTCCTAACTCTTGCTCTGTTTCTTCTTCCTCTTCTTTTTTTTTTTTTTCTTATTTTTCTGTTTCCTTCTCCTAATATTGCATTTTAACAAGATTTTGTGAGTCACACTGATTCCAGGCAAACAAGCTGCTGTACTGTAAAATAAATAGCCTTGAAATGCTACAAAGTAAATCACTTGCCTTCAAGATTAAGCTTAAATGTTTGCTCCAGCTTCATGTCTGAACATTCTTCCACTTAACCAGATGATAGCAGACTTTTTGCCAACAAAACATATCTTTACTAAACCAGGGCCATCTTTCAATAAGAAGAGAGCAGTATGATGCCCTCTGCCATCAAAACATGCCTCTAGCCCTATTTATTTATGAGGAGCTTTGTACTGGATACAAACTGATCATGAATGTTATCCAGCTTTATATAAGACATCACATGGTATTGGTAATCTGATACAGGGTTTTAAATGGATAGCTACACTGCCAGTTTGAAGTGCCAGCATTTTTTTTTTCATTTTGTTATCAAATGGCATAGCATGAAGAAATAGCCAAGCCTTCACTGAGTTTATGTCTTCTCCAAAAGAATTGCTATGTCTGTATTTTGCCTTTTATTCTTCTGAACAAAATAATCTATTTAGTGCTCCTTATAGAGAATCCTGGAAATAGATAGTTGTAGGAAGAATAATCTATGTTTTACTCATTTCACTCAAATATGTCTTTTTTCACAACCTTGTGTTTCTGCATCTGTTCACTGTATTTTATTAAAATAGTTATACTTTGATTGTACAGGTCTGGAGAGTCTTGAGAAACAGATAGGGCTGCAATCAAGAAACAGTGACTCTTCTTGGTGTTTATTCTCATAGAATTCTGTTTGATTGCATATACTTATTGCAAATCTAGAGAAACAGCTTTACATGTGGATTAAATATATAACTGACATTCGCTTCATCCAGGCATGGAAAAATCTAACCTGGTGTGAGAAACCTGAAGTGTGACTAACATCTTGAATTTTTGCTTTGCAATATAATCTAGAGAATGGATGAGCATTAACATGGAAAATCTAGGCTCTTTTCCCCAGAGGGCACTTTTGCATTATTGTAACTGAAATGCTTTGTGTGCTCTATCACTTTGATCTGAAAGCAAAAAACTGATGATGAACACTTCTTCGAGTGTTTTAAAGGTAAAGTTAGTAAAGCTTTAATGACTGCCTTGAATCCCTAGTTTAAATAATTTTAAGACAAGTTAAAGTAAGATTCTGGAACTGGTCTGTGCATTCTTAAAGGAAGGAAAATTGGCTGATCTGTGCTTGACTTACTAAAAAGCAGGTATAAGAAAAAATATGGCAGAGGGAACATCTGAAAAAGTAAAGAGAACCTAACTGAAAGTTTTGTAAACAATTAGATGATAGTATAGGTAAAGGTGTCTCAAGACAGCATTTCAGTAGCCAGTTATTTAGCAAACACTCATTTGCAATTGAAATAGCTTGAGTAGAGATGTGGCTGGGGGCAGGGGGTGGAACGGGTAAGGAGAATTGCATGCTCAATATCTGTATATGTTTCTTCTACCATGACAGAAAGACCTGTATGTTTGTATGCTTCCCTAAGTTTGCACATTAGAGAAACTGAATAGCATGACTGAGTTTAAAAGGGGTGACATTAATGTGAAGTCTAAGGATTCTTTATGTGCATAAAACCATGATGGTTCATTCCATGAACAGCTGCTAGCCAATAAGCCTTTTAAAAAGCCGTTTGGAGACGACACTGAAAATCAAGAGCTTACACTCTCACTGCAGGATTTGTACACTGAATTTTCAAAAATAGGGCACTATTAAAGAGCAATGTAAATGCCTCTTTGGGACTCAGGATGATATTAATTGTATATCTCACTAACATAGTTTGATCCCAGCCTGCAGCTAAGCTCTGCACAGCCACCCATTTACTACTCTCAAATGGGACTGGGGAGAATCGGAACAGTAAAAGTGAGAAAACCCATTGGTTGAATTAAAGATGGTGGAGTAAGTAAAATAAAAGCCACAATTTCAGGAAAACAAAACCAAATAATTAATTTACCGCTTCCCATCGACAGACAAGTGTTCAGCCATTCTCAGGAAAGCCAGGCTCCATCATATATAACAGCAACTTGGGAAGACAATGCCAACACTCCAATGTCCATTCTCTTACTCTTTCTTTTTCTCCCAGCTCTATATGCTAAGCATGATGCCAAATAGTGTGGCATATTCATTTGGTCAGTTGGGGTCAGCTGTCCCAGCTGTGTCCCTTCCCAAGTCTCCCCACCTTGGGAGGGGTGGGAATCTGGTGGGGTGAGAAGCGACAAAAGCCTTGGCACTGTGCAAGCCCTGCTCAGCAATAATGACAACACCCCTGTGTCATTAACACCATTCTCAGCACAAATCCAAGACACAGCCCCCTACCAGCTACCATGAAGTAAATGAACTCTCTTCCTGCCAAAACCCATGCACCAACATAAGATTGAAATTACATCTTGTACATGATAGAGAGGTTGTACAGTGTTGAGTGTATTTAAACATAATTAGATGTCTTTGAAACTACTTTGAGGTAGTGGCTTAATTGTCCAAGTTTATATCTGAATGAATCTGGTTCTTTGGTACTTTTAGTCCTGACTTTGTGCAGGCTGCAGAACTCTCACAGTTTCAGTTAGCACAGAATGCTGTATGTAATAGTTGAAGCCCGCTAGTTAAACTATGTCAAAGCTTCTAACAAAAACCTTTGACCTGGCTATTTATGTTGAGATTAAGTTGTCAGTTTTTGGGGGAGACTCTTTATTTATACTCTGCCTGTGCAGTGGTTCTGATTATTGATTAGTACTATGTTATAAGAAATAAATAATAAAACTTATGTATTTGCTTGCACTTTGAGCAGTTGCTGAGAATTCCATAGTAGCTCTTCTTCTCTGCTCTGACAGAACCTTAGATCCTAAAAGTGAATCTAAATCTGAAAATGATAAGCTAGAGGAAAACAAAACCAGCCTGTTTGTAATGTATATTACTGAAGAAATACAAAATATAATAGAAGAATGGAAGATGTTAAGAAGTTAAAAAGCTTCCTTCTCTTTTTCTCTGGTGCAAAATTTTCTAGGAGCTAAAGGATAGGAGTGCCAGTTTCAAATCACCACAAGTGTTCAGCAGTGGTAGAGTTGTCCATGGAAAGGGCTATCACATTTCACATATCCTTGTATATTCAGCACTAAGGATTAAGGAACCACAGCTTAATTATGAGGGCAAGTTGGCAAAGGTACTACAGTCACATGATTTCCAAAGATAAACACAATTAGCATGTAGCTACACTTAAACAAGATATTTTAAAATGTGTTTCATTTTTTATTGATTTAAAGCTATTTAAGTTGTAAGGGTTTGTGGGACCGCTATCCTACATGTCCTGACCAATGCATGGGAAGAAAAATTATATCCCCTTTTAATGAAATTACAAAACATTTCCTTGAGATCTGATCCTGTAACTTAATAGAATTGTCTCATCTTATGGACAACTTAGCTAATGCTGGTGTAATCAGAGATGGCTGTTGTAGCTGAGTTGGAAATACATCATTAAGCATGTAACAGCTGCAACTTCCGCTTAAAATTTGTGATTATATCTTGAAGTATAAACATTCAAAATACAGTTCAAGTGAAAGTATAACCTTCATCTAAGTGACTTTCAGCACTGGAATGTAATTAACAGTAAAAGTTCTGGTGTACATACAAATGACAGACTCAGGTGTAACATCTTTGTGCTGTGTATTAGAAATTTGCCCTCTTATGTCTGATGACTACAGACAGCTGTCAGAGCAGTACAGGAGGTCTTTGATCACAATCCTAAAGTATATTTTGCACTTCATTTTGCATATTGATTTGCATCTTGTATGAAAATATATTTATTCTATGTTTGGAAAGTGTCTGCTATTAATCTGTATTGACCTTATTTTCTTTAGCAGATTGACTAACTCACTTTGTGTAAGCTACACTGTAAGGACAGCTTTAATAGTTGAATTAGATGGTCGGCTCACTTTTTACAGTACATTTTATTAGATTAAATGTACAGTAGACAGGCTTAAAACCAATACCTACAGGTATCTTTTCAGCACAGTGCTCAGGAAATTAACCATGGAGCTCTCATTAGCATTAATGGGTGCTTAGTGGTTAATTTACTGTGCACCATACTAAAAACATTCCCCCCAGGGTGCTCACCAGGCTGTGTGGGAGAGTTCTCCCTGCTGATGGTACTGTAATTGTGTTTTATTAGATCAAGTTGCAACTGAAAGATTTTGATTTCTATAGCATCTGTGACTGACTCTGAGTCAAAGACAAAACACACCTGTGTTCATTATGAGTCAGCTGTGGCAGCAAGATACTCCCCTCAAGGAGTTCTTGTGGAAAGATAGAGGAAAAAAACATATTATCTATACTTCTAATTTCTTGTAAATGGAAGGTTACAGGAAATGTATTTTTATGATCTATTTTAAACATTAAAACCATAAACTTTCAAAATATCTATTCAGAAATTTGGAATAGATTTTAAAATTTTAGTTTAGTCTTATTATGCACATATTTTCAATTAAAAAGACTTCAATAAATTAGGAGAAATCAATCGAATCAAGAGTTTGGCAAATCAAGTCTTAAAGAAATGAAAGTTTTCTCAGTTAGGGGTGGAAAAACTCCCTGGAATTCATGCTCCAGTCCAACATGATTGCACTCGAGATCTATATGGAATTTTAAAAAAGCATTTATCTTAACCAGAATACTGTAAAAAATGGGGAAATGAGAAAACAAGAAAGAACCCTGTGTTTTGTTGAATAGAAACTGGTGGGATAAAGGAAGAAAAAATCAGCCCATGTCTTTGCTTTAGAAAGATTCTTAATTTCTTAACAGTACACAAAGACAGCAGATGAGCTTAAAATTATCTTTTACCCAAAACAGATCCAAATTATATCTCTTTCACATATTAATGGGACCAATCCTAAGTACAAAAGCAAAGACAGGCTAACTAAAGCAAATCTCACTAAGCCTATTGTATGTCTATGTGAAGGAGATAGGAGACAAAAAATTATGTCCTTCCCAAAGTATTGGAATATAAAATAACAATCAGAAGGTGTTAAGAAATATGGGTGGTTTCACCATAAAATTGTGGAGTAATAGAAATGCTAGCTATATTTAAGACAAGAAAAAAATAGGGAGCTGACTAATGTGGATTTATAACTGTGACCCAATCAGAAAAAAAGTTAGAAAATGTTGCCAATATGAAAGAGATGAAAGTAAACAGTATAAAACAAAGGGCTCATAGGTCATGTTATATTGATCTCAGGTAAGAGTTTTTGTTGTTGTTCAAAGAAGAAAAAGGCAGTCTAATTTGTTTTGACTTCAGAGAGCTATGGGTTACATTGAGAAAAATGGGGATTAATAAGGAATTCTTGAGTGAGTGAAGAACGGACTAGAAGTGAGATGAGTAGATTTTACTTTAATACTAGCACACTGCTTGTGTATTGCTGCTTGTCTGATAATATAGATCCAAAAATGTTATTCATCTTACAACTAGTTGGCCACTGGGGTTTTTTTAAGGTCTTTTTCATCTCCATTGTCTATAATGTTGTAATAAAGAGCAACTGTTACAATGTCTGTCACTTAAACCTATGTCATAAGTGTCACAGATTTTCATAATTCATAATGGTAGTATCATTCTTGTACATTACAGGCATTAACATCACTAGTTTGTGATACCCATCTATTATTATTTTTTTATCCTAACCTTCTTTGCCATTATTGTATATGTACACACTGAAGTGTTTGCTACACTTACGTGACCTGCTAATACCCAGTATCAGCCTCCCTTCAAAAAGGTAAATAAAAAATATTTAGGATAGTGCTTTGCACTCTAATAGCTTCTAGGAAAGTTAAGAATAAAACTGAGGTTGGGTAGCCTGTTTTAAGAGAGAGGAGACTGCCTGTTTTAAGACTGGTTGCCTCCAGAAAAAGATCTTTTGTTTGTTTCATATTTCAGATATGTTTACAGAATATTTTTATAAAATCTGGAGGCATATTTAAAGTGGATATTACAACAGTGGATATCTGCCCAAAGGTAGCTAACAGATATATTACAACCTCCAATTGTGGGTGAACTGTAACAGATGTATGAAGTGAGTGGTGTAGGAAAAGAACAGGATAAAATATGATATATCACAGCTGGAAGTCCAATGTCTTTCTTTTCATGGATATACAGATTGACTGCAGGTAGTAGTTCACAGCAAGTAAAGAAAGGTAAATGTGGTTTCACTTCAAAAGGGTGATTCCAAAGCAGCTTTGCTGGGCTTGGAATAAAGCAGTTCTAATAATACAGTCAGAAGAAAACTGCAGGTCTTGCCTACCTTTCCCTCCCTAGATGTAATATTTATTGCTGTGGTTTAGGTAATCACAGTGATCTGTTTCAAAATTTTTCAAAAGAAAATAACAGAACGTAGCTTTTGTTGTCCCTGTATTTTATCCTTGCTATAAAAATGCTGGGAAAGAAACTTCTGCCAGTTATTTTCAGAAGTGTCTGTCATTTAAACACTGTCAATCTATCAACTTTGCAAAAGTGAAACAAATTCCTGCTCCAGGAAAAATAATGACAAAATATACTAACTCTTTTAGAAGGTTTGTTCTTGTTCTCCTCAGTCAAGAATTTATTTTCCATCACTGTATTCTTCAGTATTAGCAGTTTTATCTATTTCTTTTTAGCTTGAGGGAAGATTGAAAATGCTTGTTGAGTGGGTGAGGCACTGAGCAAATAGTGCTTGTAGGAAAGGGTAGCAGGCAACAGCCTGTTCTTAAACAGCATAGGAGGAAATAAAAAGTGCTACATCCATCACTTTATGAAGAGTCCTGGAGAGAAAAAACTTTCAAGAGGTGCTCCTAAAATTGCAAAATTGTTTCATCACATCTGAAAGGATGTATATACGGCAAAATGTTTTCCAGAAGTGTGGCAATTCTGGAGTAGACTGTGTATAAAGGGGCATCTACAGCTCCTAGAGTATGCTCTTCATTGTTCTCACCATATGAAGACATCCTGCCCTCTATCAGATATAAAGATAAAGTTCTCTCAATGCCCACAGGAAGGTTTAGATGCTTCTGGAAAAAGTAATAAAACTTCATAGGAAAAAATCTTTACCCCACTGAAAGACATGGAAACCCACCCACCAGAAGCTGTAGATTTTTTTCTCAAATTAGCAAAAAAGTCAGCTGGAAAAATAGATAGAACTTGACACACTTCTTAGCAAAGATGAGGTCCATCTTCAGTTTTTAAAGAGTGAGAACTGAGTACACTTTTTGCCATAAAAATCAATTCTTAAGCGTGCACGTAGTTGAAAATGAGATTGCAAAACTAATGACAGACAGTAGGATGTAGTATGATAAGGACAGATTTTACCTTCACTTTGACAATGAAAAATATTTAATAAACCCAAAATTTTTATACCTAATAATTGTAAATAAATTTTTCTGTGATATACTTTCATCTTTTACCAAAGTAAAATAGTTTGATGAGATGATCTGTTAGAAAAAAATTCAAAATATTTTCCAGCAGAAAATATTAATCTAATGAAATTGAAGCATATGGGGGGATGAACAGAGACATGCCAGCTAAATTTATTTAAATTGAGACATTGATCTGCACCTACACAGTATTTTTTTTTTCCCCAATTGCTAGAAACTGCTTCACAAAAATAAAGCCAAATAATTCACCCTAACGGAAGGGACTNGGCATCTACAGCTCCTAGAGTATGCTCTTCATTGTTCTCACCATATGAAGACATCCTGCCCTCTATCAGATATAAAGATAAAGTTCTCTCAATGCCCACAGGAAGGTTTAGATGCTTCTGGAAAAAGTAATAAAACTTCATAGGAAAAAATCTTTACCCCACTGAAAGACATGGAAACCCACCCACCAGAAGCTGTAGATTTTTTTCTCAAATTAGCAAAAAAGTCAGCTGGAAAAATAGATAGAACTTGACACACTTCTTAGCAAAGATGAGGTCCATCTTCAGTTTTTAAAGAGTGAGAACTGAGTACACTTTTTGCCATAAAAATCAATTCTTAAGCGTGCACGTAGTTGAAAATGAGATTGCAAAACTAATGACAGACAGTAGGATGTAGTATGATAAGGACAGATTTTACCTTCACTTTGACAATGAAAAATATTTAATAAACCCAAAATTTTTATACCTAATAATTGTAAATAAATTTTTCTGTGATATACTTTCATCTTTTACCAAAGTAAAATAGTTTGATGAGATGATCTGTTAGAAAAAAATTCAAAATATTTTCCAGCAGAAAATATTAATCTAATGAAATTGAAGCATATGGGGGGATGAACAGAGACATGCCAGCNTTCACCCTAACGGAAGGGACTATTTTAATTTATTTGATATTTCCCAGATATTACTTGTTTTGACTTTGCTTCTTCTTTCTCTTTTCATTTCTTATAAATGGATCTCTCTCGCTCCTTGCAGTGTGAACTTAAAAGGAAACTGTAATTGATAAATCAGTTTCTGTTAGTTTTAAGAGTGCTCAGAGTTTCCCTTATGAAACTGTATTGAACCTACTTCCTGTGGATGCGAGCATACATCTTTGTTTTTCTCCATGGACCTCAGCTAGAACATGAGACTCAGTAACCTATGTTGTTTGACAGAGGGTGTGCACTTGCACTGCAACTTCTGCACTTCTACTGCAACTGCTACAACTTGCCAATTTCCTAGTAGCTGCACGTTTTATCTTTAGCCATAACAATGAAAAATATTTTTTATCTGGTCTCTCCACTGCCTGATGTATCTAGGACACACAGATTTTTGGTTGGGAAAAATGCATGATTGTGGGATGGCTTCTGTACTAGAAACACACATAAATGTTTAGTGGGTCCCTTAAATCTTTTTGTAAAACACCTGACATGCTACTATCCTGCACAGAAATGCCAAAACTGCCTAGTACCTGAACATGGACTGACTATGAACTGCTCTATATCAGCATGACTGATGCTAGCTGAGAGCATGTTCATGTTTTTTCATGGACTTCTAGTCACATCCTCATTTACAATTTCCATATCTTAGTTAGGCTCATCAGTGCACTGTGCAATCTGTGTAAGTCCACGTTGCTGCACANCAGACATATCTCACAGACCTTTTACCATGGATCTGTGGTGTTCTTTCCAATAAATGTGTAAATAATGGTTTTCTGTGTATATAATTTCAATGATGCTGTAGCTGCATGGTATGACACAAATATATCTCGTGTATATTTACAGGGAGCACAATAATCTAGTTTAATTATGCAAAAATATTTATCTCCCCTAATACCATATCTGAAAAGTCTATTTCCCACTCCCACAGTTAAATGTATCCTCATATCAATTTCTCGTATGTAGTTCTCAACACAATGCTTTACATTTAGAAACATTAACTAATTAACTAATGCATGTCATTATGGGCCTGTGAATCTTGGATGTTAAAAGGCAAGAGACAAGGCAACCAGAGTGAATTAAATAAAACACAGATCAAATTACCGGCATAGCAGCCCCCAATGAATTTCTCTATCCTGGACAAAACTCTCTGATCTGCACTACTCTTTCTTGCATCTTTCTTCTGGTGTGAGGTATCACTGCTTGGTGATAATCTTTCTCTTCAATTTAGGTCCCATAATTCATGGCACTTGTCTGCTCCTGCTTTAATACATATGAACACAAGATTGTACTGTCCTTGATATGGGGGTAAGATAGCATTTTTTTTCTGAGACATACTCAGTGCATGGTCTCAGAATAGGAATTAATA
>WEIU01023804.1:0-22740 GCA_013389925.1 Aegithalos caudatus | reverse complement strand
TTTTCTCCCTAGAAATGTTCACTCTTATACAACTATAGAATATGTATTGAAATGGAGTACATGCAAATAAGTTGTAATGAAAGCTCTGTTCATAAAAAGATTAAATGCGATACCAAATGTTTAGTCAATTGTTAGTCTCTTCGATTAGATTCAACAGATCAATAGGCTGTTATTTTCATGAATTACTATAATTCTGACAGTTTTCTGTTTGCTTATAACATATGTTGTTTGCATTTATATTGTAATTTGCCTTGTAATTTGCAATATAATCTCAAGGAAACGTTGAGTGTTTCCTTGATATATAAGGTCCCCTACAGTTTGATTTTCAAAAGTCAAGCTCAAATAAACCGTTTGGATTTAAGAGGAAGAAAAGAAATTATAATAAGATATTAATAGATAGCTTTTCAAGGAACTTCAGAACTTTGAGGAGAAAATGTTTGAAATGTGTCTGTATTGAAGATGCCCACAGCTCAATATGACATCAGTCCTAATTATGGTCTTGAAAACTGACTATGTAGCATTTGAAACAGGAGTTCTGTCGTTGACCATATTGGGGCAATATTGATAACAGATTATATTGGGCCTCCATATGAGTCATAATCTCCCACCACAAGGTTTACTGAGCAGAACCATACCTAGAGATCATCAGGACTTCTCAAGAATGCATTAACTCAAAACCAGGGATTCAATGTTAACAAAATCTCTGCCAAGAGTTAAATTCCTAAGTACCTTTATTAGGAATTGAATGTGGAGGTGCAACAGACCCTCAACCTGAAATACCTAACATTCCCAAAATTAAGGAGTTCCTTCTCAGTGTGTAGTACCAGGTTTAGGTTGCCCTTCTGGCTGACTTTGACTGGGGACTAGAATCTGGATAATTCTGTGTCTCAAGCATGTCCTTTAACAGGGATAGCATATCTAATTGAAAAGTTAATAAAAATGAGAGTTCCTCTGCTTTTTTGATAATGTATGAGGGAAGATACAGCCATTCTAGGTCTGTAAAATGCTATGGTAGCACCAAAACTGCTAAGACAAAAATTTTGACTGTATATAGTTCTGTAGAAATATCTGTCTGCCTGTTTCAGCAACACCTACACTACCACCCTCCCACCCATCACCACCAATCTAGAGTTATAAATGTGGTATAAATAATTAAATATTCAGTCATTTAGAGGGAAACTTTCTGGGAAGTTTGTTTAATGCCTGGCTCGGAAAAGATATCGTTTCAACTTCTTGTCTCAGCTCAGGTAGAAACATTAAGTTTCCTGAAATATTTTCCTGTTCTCTCTGTCTATCTCCTCTCAAAATATTTTTTTTTCCTTTGATTCTTTGTCTGATTGAAAAAAATAATATAACACCATTAGATATCAAATAAAATTTTAATTTTCCAGGTAGGCAATGTCTAGTCCTCAGATAGCACCATGTAAGGCCTATGAACTGTTCCAAGTGACCTTCTGGAGTCTGACCGCTCTCCAGTAGTTGCCTGAGGGAGGATGACTTTATCTTGAAGTTCAGAGCATTTATGAATCTAGGTTGAATCTGAGCACCTTCCTAACACAAACTGTAAAAGGTGAAATGCGAGCTGCTTTAGGATAATGGGGTGTCCTCCAATATAGACTGAGCTAAAGGAAGAACACAACAACAGAATGAAGATATATACACAGAGCACCATGATTTTCTAAAGCCTTGAACAAAATCCAGGCAGGATCCAAATACACTGCAAGAATAGAAAAAAAGAAAAAAAAAAAAAAAAAAAAAACGGAAATTTTTGNAAAAAAAAAAAAAAAGCTGGAATTCTTGGTATATTTCCATATTAATTTACTGTTTGAGGAGCTATTGGTTTTAGAATTTTACAAATTAATAAATGCATTAGCTTTGCTTTTATGATTTCCACTGTAGGAGCATGTGTTGGATATCTGCCTACTTGTAACTCCTTTCAGACATCCATTTCCCTCCTATTTACCGGCTTTTTATCATTTTAATTACATGACAAATGCTACAATTACAGATTTTTTTCCTGATTAATGTTGCTACTGAGGCATTCACTCTTGGAATACTATTACAAGAAAAATATGTATTTATTCAATCTTTAGGATTGCTTAAATAATAAAGAAACTTGTCACTTTGTAAATCTCCTAGAAAAACATTTTTGTTTTGCCAGATCTTATGTTTCATACAGACGGCATGCACCATGCTAACAGTCAAAATACAGTATTACTGTAATATCAATATTTTATACACAAGGATTTCATAAGCAATAACCTTGCAACTTAAAACAATGATTCTCTGTCATAATACAGATAATTAGAGATGAGCATCCTCATTCTGTTCATTTTTGATCGCCTCCTAATCTCTGTAAGTAAGAATATTAAACTCCAGTAATCCATAGATAATATGGTGGGAGTGACCCACCACAGTTTTGTACTGGGATCAAATAAGCTACCTCAGAGGTATTTTGTTTCCTACAAATGACAAAACCAATCCAAAAAAGAAAAATAAAATAACTAGTTTGTATTCCTCTGCTCCTGCCACCCCCCCAGTCTTTCTGAAAAATAGCTATTTGTAACAAAAAATTAAGTATAGTTCTAGATTTTATTTGGGGACTTAAATTAATTCCATCACAAAGGAGAAATCAATAGATTATAGCATTTCAATCAGTCAGAAGCAGAATCAAAAACTATTGAGCACTTTTATTCTCGTCTATTGAGTATCTAAGTGGGATTTTTGTGGGGAACCTTACACATATAAAATACATAGGGAAAGGCTTTGAAGATAAAACATGTAACCACATAACTGTGAACCTATGTATCAATGACTTGCACAGAAATTCTGAGGGTATTTTCTTACATAATGCTTGCAAAACCCCAAAAAACAACCTTCATAGTCTGAAATTTCTCACTTGTCTAGATAAACAAACTTAGTTTCTTCAGTCGTTATTTCCAAATCTTGTTTTCCAAACCTAATTCATTGCTGTTGCTTTCCTCTGGACTGTTTCCAGTTGATCCACATCTCCCTGCCAAAAACTCCATGTGATAGAGCCAGAACCAAGTAGAGTGGAAGGATGACTTCACGAATCTAACATGACACTCCTATTTGTACGCTGCCTCTCCATCTTTGTATTTATATATCACGGTACAGTGTTTGCTTTTTTTCTTCACACCATGGAGGTGCTTTTAAAAACCTGTCCATCTCATATCCTCCAAACACTTACATGCTTAAATTGACTTGAGTTTAAGGGGGTAATTAAGGTGTGTAAAGTAATGCCCATATTTAAACATTTCAAGGGTCAAGACCAAATTTTCCTGTCAAGCAGTTGTTATTAAAAAAAAAAAAAAAAATTGAAGAGCCTACCAGAGTCAAACACACACTAACGCAATAACAGATTTCTCTAATGTAATTAAATCTTTACTGATCTGCACTTACATGGGATCCAAGTGTACCATTGTGTGAAGAACTAAATGCTGCAATAACAGTATTCTGCATCCCAGACCTGCCGTTGCTCATGGAAAGGATGGAAAATTATCTTATTTCTAATTGAGTTTTAGTTTAATTTTTAAGTAAATATAACACATTCTAATACACTGACTTTCAAGATTTTTTAAGATACTAGCCAGAGTGAAAACAGTCTACCAATTAAAAAAATTACTTAAATGCTAATTGTATTCTGCTAAAATTAAGCAACAACGGATTGCTCAAATTAAACTTGTTTATTTCAAATGTGCTTCAGAAAAAAAACCCTAAATAATATCTGGCGTTCAGTTTACTTCTATTTTGTTGCAACACAATTCAGTAGTTAATAGAAAGTTTAAATCTGATTGTAAATTTCTTCTTCATGCTATTTCATATGTGTAAATTTGGGTTGCTTTTTTTTTTTTTTTTTTTTTTTTTTTTTTTTTTTTTTTTTTTTTTTTTGTAGATTTTTTTTACCATTTTTATAGACACTGTCAAGAAGGTTTTCTTTTCATCACTGATTTTCTGAATATTTAATCCAAAATAGCTTTTAAAATGATATTGCTTTAAAAAAAAAAATTGCACATTTTTACCTATGTAGTTATGTAAATAAAGATTAAGTTAAAGGTACCATTATTGAACTGCTTTTAAGGATGTTCAGTACACAACAGCTGACCCATCATGATGTGATTACTCATGTTGCCTTCATTTTCATTTCAACCAGAATGCAGGGTTTTCTTGGTCCTATTGTAAGAGCAGAAAAACAATTATTTTATGCATGACTGATGATAGTGATGGAGACTCTATATGGGACACAGCAGGAAGCTGAGAACTGCTTGGTGCTTCAAAATGCCTCGTACTTACAGCACATTCAAATGTTGTAAAACCTAAATATTCAGCTTAATTTTATTTGTAACTTTAGATTTTCTAATCAGCTGTATACATATATTTAAAGTCCAATGACACTCTGAAAAAATAATACTTTTCAAAAAATGTATAATGCATCAGTTGTAAATCACAAATGAGTTCTGACTAAGTGGATGCTTTACTAGGCAAACTGGTGTTAGAAGTTAATTGGGTTTGACTAGCAAGTCCAGTTATTGGCACAATTTATAAGCTTTTGCAGAATTGTGACCACTCTGCTATCATACAGTAATATGCACAATGTGAGATCTGACAGTAAGTGCTTGCTGTCTGACAGTAAGTAATGAATACAAGTAAAACATATCCTTATAAAATAGACCCCTTTTTGAAATGAAATGTAGTACAAGACTATTTTTCAGGATGCTTAAACATTTATTACATTGGCATATAATTAACTTTTCATTGTCTTTCTGTTCTGCGCCAAATCTGTTACAGGAATGGTCAGTTGTTGCTCCATGGTGGAGTAAAAACATTGCTAGTGGAGAAAGGATGTTTTAGAAAATATTATACAACTATAATAATTATTCTGTATTTCTGGAGATCTCTTTGTTCTTTCTGAAACACAGTGTTATAACTTTAAATCCTAAAGTAGAATTCTATAAATCCTGGTGGTCTGTTGCCTTACAATATTTTTTTATTTATGTACTTAAATTTCTGAAAATGTTTAGACATGCAGTAGTTTCTTTAACATCTAGTATAAATTTGAAATCACTGAAGAAAATCACGCATATGTGAACTGCTGTGTGATGCATTTTGGTTTTATTTAGTATTGAGTTAATCTGAATAAGCATTTAATTGCCAGAGAGGTAAACATTACTGTGAAATTCATGAAGTTTTGCAATTAAATTCAATTTCATTTAGAAGAAAAATCACTTAATATGCCTCTACCTCTGTGATGGCAATGTTTTAAATCTTTTCGGGGGCTTGTGATGATTTGAGGTTGGTAATACATCTATCCCCCACTATTTTTCCCTCAATTATCCAAAGGCTGGAGGCACCTACCTTCCTTGAGAGCTTAACTATTGTTAAAATCCCTGTTTTCCTGCAGGATAACCAACTCCTGGCAATTGCCCTGGAGCCCAGAGTTTGCCTTTGCAGGCTCATGCGTGCACATCACACCACCCGTCTCTTTTCCTGACTGCCAATTCCATCCCAATGAGCTGGCAGGGTGCTCAAATTCACATCAATTCTGTTCCATGATATTTTCATCAAATTGCCAAGCCTTAATTGCATAAGTGGGCTACATGGTTTTTTTTGTGCTTGCACACCATTGTAAATAGGGCTGGCTACATGGAGCAGTCGGTAGGATATTTTGCATTTCAATGTTCTCATTTTTTTCTGGGGGATCACTTTGTGTTCATCCCTTCATAACATGCTTTTCTAGGTTTCTCCCTTGTATTTCACCCAGAGACTTTAGTTTGTGCTAGATTTTGCATCTCAGAGAAAGCTAATTTTTTCACTTTACCAAGGAATTCAGACGATTCTCAGAAAATATGCAGAAGTTTTAGTTCTTTATTGTTATGTTTCACTGATACTTGATGGATTACATTAGTTGACCAAATGCTCTTACAGAATGGGACTGATTCACCATCCACAGCTGTACCTGGAATTGTGGTCTGACGTCTTCACTGTGTGTGCTCAAGCCTGAAATCAGCTGCTAAGGTGATGCCAACAGCAGTTTTGGTACCACTTCAATGCCTACCCAAGGGGATGAGAAGGGGGGAAGGTGTGTGTGTGTGTGTGTGTGTGTGTGTGTTTGTGTGTGTGTGTGTGTGTGTGTACTGGCTTCTGAATGGGACAGTCTTGAGAATGTATGTATTTTTTTCTTTTTGATGACCTAGTTCCAATGCTGACATTACAAAATGTGTTACTGCAAATTTTCTCTGGCACATTTACTAAGAAGAGCAAACATCTTGCTGTTATAGTTTATGCGAAGAAAATGTAGACCTGTAGATTCTGATATTGATTCTGAAGATGAGTTTGAAAATAGAGTTTATATTTTTTTATAATAAGCGTTTAATAAGGCCTCATGTTAAAGTCCTGAAGTAGAATTATTTCTAACCATTTTTAGAAAATACAGGCAGTGAAAAAATACAGGTGACTCCATATTATATACAACTATACTAAAATGATAGGGGATTTATTGGGATGCTGATCTAACACCAAAAATTCAGGAAAGTGGCTTATATAAAGCTTAAATGCAAGACTTGTTTATTCAAAACTTTTCTGATTCCATTACCCTGAAATACATCACTACAGGCCTGTCAGCCTGACCTTGGTGTGGGAGAAGGCCATGGAGCAGATCATCTTGAGTTCCAGCCCACACCATGTACAGGACAACCAAGGAATCAGGCCCAGCCAGCACAGGTTTATGTAAGGCACATCCTGCCTGACCAGCCAGATCTCCATTTATGACCAGGTGACCAATCTAGTGGACAAGGGAAAGACTGTAGATGTAGTCACCTGGACTGTAGTGAAGCCTTTGGCATAGCATTCTCCTGGAGAAACTGGCTGCTCATGGATTCAGTGGGTGCACAGTTCACTGGGTAAGGATGGATGGAGAATGTTGGTGAGTGGAGGTACATCTAGCTGGCAGATGGTCACAAGTGGTGACCAGCTCAGCACTGGGGACGGTCCTGTTTACTATCATTATTGACAGTATGGATGAGTGAGGGATTGAGAAGCATCCTCAGTCTGTTCACAGCTGACACCAAGTTGGGTGGTAATTGAACTAGTGAGGGGTAGGAAAGCTCTCCAGAGAGATCTGGACAGGCTGAATTGATGGGCTGAGGCCAGTGATATGAGCTTCAACAACATGAAGTATTGAGTTCTGTACTTGGGTTACAACAACCCAGGCAGTGCCACAGGTTGAAGGCAGAGCAGCTGGAAAGCTGGTCAGTGGGAAAGGGCTTGGAGGTGGTGGTCGACAGTGGCTGAACACTAGCCAGTGTTGTGCCCAGGTGGCCAAGAAGGCCAACATCATCTGGGCCTGCATCAGCAATAGTGTGGCCAGAAGGACCAGGGCAGTGATTGTTCCCCTGTACTTGGCACTGCTGAGGCCACACCTTGCGTGCTGTGTTCAGGCTCCTCACTACAAGGACATTGGGGTGCTGGAGCATGTCCAGAAAAGGGCAATGCAGCTGGTATAGAGTTTGTAGCACAAGTGTGATGATGAACAGCTGAGAGAGCTTGGGGTTATTTAGCTTGGAAAAAACAAAGCTCAGAGGAAAACTTACCACTCTATACAACCACCTGAAAAGAGGTTGTAGCCTGGTGAGGATTGGTCTCTTCTCTAGGCAACAAGGATAGGACAAGAGGATATGACTTCAAGGTGTTCCATAGGAGGCTTAGATTAGATAACAGGAAACACTGCTTCATGGAAAGGGTTTTGAAGTATTGAAACAGGCTGCCCAGGGAAATGGTGGAGTCATAATCCCGAACATATTTAAAAGATATGTTGATGTCCTTAGGGACAGGATTTAGTGGAGGACTCGACAGTGCTGGGTTAGTGGTTGGACTCAGTGATCTTCAAATGCCAACTAAAAGTGCCATGGTTATCTGATTCTGAATAGCCAAAGGTCTAGTTGTGCTCTACTGGCTGCAGCTGCCTTCACCTGAAGAAATTGCTGCTGCTCTATTACCTCTGCTTGCTTATCACTAGCCTTGGATGTGAATATAGTTAAATCACCCCAAATGAAATATCTATTAACTTACTTAAAATAAGGAGTTGAATAAAATTAATTGTTGAGCTGAAACATATGTTCTTATGCTGAGTATTGATTTTTAACTGCAAGAAATTGTTAATCTTTTTCCCTAGCATTGAGCAATAGCTACCAATAGGTGTTCAATGTTTAGTAACTGTTGTCCATTGTATCACTATACTTCTCTGAAGATTTAAATACTGAGCATTTAAATCCAGATGATTAATCTGGATTTAAATCCAGATGATTAGTCATTAGGTTGTGTAGAAGTTCAAAGAAAGACCCCATCAGCTGGCTGGTTTAGATGGTGGCATTAACACCTCTTGAGAAGACAATCTCTCTCAAGATTCTCCAAGACTGTAAAGAAGCACTCAGGGATTTCAAGAAGTCTTATAGAGTACCATTCACCTCACTCTCTACTTTCATTCAATGCCTAAGAAATACTTTATTGACCACATTCACAGGAAATACTCTCCTAAAATAATAATAATAAAAAACCCCAAATATTGATTTCATAAATATACAGCTGATTTATTTTCTCATAATTCCCACCCGTGTTCTCAAAGAAACATCTTGAAATTTTGCTGTATGGAAGTTTTTAGCATTATATTCCAAGTCCTGCATGGAGAACTCAGTACCTCTGGAAACCAGAATGTGTTCAGAAAAGCAAGTGTGTTAAAAGGACAAGATTAAGAAGAAATTAGACTGAAGAGCCCAGCTTGATTTAATTCTTTGCTCCTTTACAGCCTCTGAGCAAACAAAGTGTTATGCAAACCAGGAAATGCTCTTTTCACTCAGTCATGTTTTGAAATAATTATTGACTTTTGTCCTTGCTGAAGTTTCGGTGGAGACTATTTTCTGTACTATGTGCCACTGTATTTCCATGGGGTATAAGTTGTTTTCCTAAAAAATCACTGTCAGCCTCTTCAGTATGGTGAAGACAGAAGTCCAACCTATTGGTGGCAACAGCTTTGAGTAAATAGTTCATTCATTTGGATGGAATATCAAAATGTACAGTAACCTACACATCCACCTGCATTAATGGAATACATTTCACATGCCCATTGGGTGCATCACATAGCTCTGAAGTGATCAGAGTGACAACCACTGCCTATATCACTTGTACTACTGTCATATGAACGTGCTCAGATAATTGAATAATTTGGTTTTGGGGTTCAGATAATGTATAACAGTAAATACTGATACTATAGAAGGTACTCATGCTATGGAAGGTGTGTACTAAAAGGTAATACTATGCCCCTTTGAGGTAGCATTGATGTTAATTTAAGTAATTTAATTAAATTTAAAAAAAACTCTATGTTGCCTCAATGTTTTATCATGAATTTCATGGGTGCCAGAAGTACCAAAGGTTTATATGTTTCTTGCATAACTAGTCAGGGAGAGGCATTTGGGACTTTTGCAGGAGTGAAGTCCTGGCTGGCTGCCCAGCCTTCCCTCTCTTTTCCTGGGGGTTGGAACTGTCAGGGGATTCCCCAATAACAATCAATGACCTGCTGGCTCTTCTGGCAGCATGCCATCAAGTTGTGAAACTGCTGAGAATTACATGTCCTGATTCACCCTCACATATGCCAGGGAGCTTCCAGCCAGGAGAATATTCTAACCTGTTAAACAAAGATAATGCATATATTCTTCCTCTAGTCAACCATTTTTCCCCTTATTAACACAGGGCAAAATATGGTTTTTGTCTGCTGGACTTTTGTGCAAGTGCATCCTGAAGTCTCTTTTCATGTTATGTTTTACTGATTCAGTAGGGGTTTTGAGAATTATCTTTCGCATCACATTTTTTTCCTTTAATTTTCATGTGAATACTGAGTAAATCTAAATACATACTCCAGGTTTTTGTGTTTGTGTTAATGCTAAACAGTTCTTAACAGATTTTAATCAAAGGTGATAATAATGATAACATATATTTTACCTAAACCTTAATTTCTCATTTTGCCTATTACTTTCAACTGTCTTCTGGCTACAAATGCCAGCTTGCTCCACTTTGCATGCAACACATTTTCAAACTTAATTTTAAAGCTACATTTTTCAGTGAAATATTGGGTGAAATAATTACTATCTTGTAATTATCTAGCTTTTTAACCCAATTTACCTTGGGTTACAACAACTCTGTGCAATGCTAGAGGCTGTGGTCAGATTGGCTGGAAGGCTGCCCAGCAGGAAATGACCTGGGGGTGCTGGTCAACAGCTGAGCATGAGCCAGCCTTGTTCCCAGGTGGCCAAGAAGGCCAATGGCACCCTAGCCTGTGTCAGGAATAGCATGGCCAGCAGGATGAGGGCAGTGATTCAGTGATTGTTCTCTTGTGCTCGGCACTGGTGAGGCCACACTTGGAATCCTGTGTCCAGGTCCAGGCCCCTCACTGCAACAAGGACATTGAGATACTGGAGCGAGTTCAGAGAAGGGCTGTGAAGCTAGTGAAGGGTCTGGAGCACATGTCTTATGAGGAGTAACTGAGGGAGCTGGAGTCATTTAGCCTGGAGAAAAGGAAGCTCAAGGGAGGCCTTTTCACTCTCTACAACCACCTGAAAGGAGCTTGTAGCAAGGTGGGGGTGAATCTCCTCTCCAGCCATCCAGGAAGACCAACGTCGTCCTGGGATGCATCAGGCACAGTATCACCAGTCCTCCCCAAGGGAGGTGATTATCCCACTCTACTCTGCACTGTGTGCAGTTCTGGGCAGCACAACATTAAAAAGAAAAAAGATTTAAAGCTATTAAAGAGTGTCCAAAAAAGAGCTATGAAGGTGGTGAAGCACCTTGAGGGGAAGCCATACAAGGAGCAACTGAGGTCACTTCATCTGCTCAGCCTGGAGAAGAGGAGACTGAGGGGAGACCCCACTGCAGTTACAACTTCCTTCTGAGGGGAAGAGGAGGGGCAGAAACTGATGATATATTTTAGTTTCTAGGAAAAAAAATATAGAAAACATTGAGTCCTTTCAGGTGTACCGGTTATAGTCCATAGATAAAGAAGGACATCATGTATCAGTGAGTCAATTACTCTTACACAGTCACTCACACATATCTCATTATTTTCAACTTCTAAGAGCAAGTGATTCTGCAAACAATTGCATAAACCCTGCCAAATAATTTCTTGTAAAATCCCTTAGAATGCAAATTCTCTAGAGATTTCTGATGTATATTTTATTATAGCTTCATTTCTGGTACAATTTTTGAGTTTAATGCAAATGGATTTTAATTGTTAGAAATTTTATGACTTTTTAAATTAATGCCAACTCAAAAAAACCCCTTCAAAATCACATCTAAAGTAGTTACTGACTTATTAAAAATCAATGTACCACATTTTATAACATGCATTTAAGAACTCATCTAACAGCATACAACACGGTATCTTACACTTTTGGTGTATAAAAGGTGGTTCACTGAGAAATTAGTTTGAGCCTCTCTAAAGAAGCTACCTGCAGGCAGGATGAACAGGACATGTATGTGTAATCATGTTTCCTTCTTCTGAACCAGCAGAATGATTAATTTCCCCTTTAAAAATGACAAGAGATTAAAGGCAGTATTAGTTCAAAATCATTCAAAAGCTTTCAAGCCACTTAAATGATTTCACCAATCTTTCAGGGTTGGATTTGGTTGGTTTGTTTGCTTGTTTTTCAAAAAAGCATGTCTTTAGTAAATCCGTATTTTACCTTTTGATGGGAAAAACTGAAATTTTTACTTTTAAAGAAATCAAGGTATTTTGAATCAAAGTGACCACTTTTATTATTTTTATGTACTCATATATATAAATGAAAAATCCATGAAAAACACAAATTAAAATTAAACCCCCCCACAAGCTGTGTTTCTAAGTGGTGATTAAAAATGTGGATGTGGATTCTTCAGGGAGTTTCCTTCAAATCTTTCCAGTCTCATTATGCTAGATTTTGGCCAGCCACCTAGTGAACTGTAGGATTGTGAAGTCCAAAGCTCTTCTAACTTCCTGATTCATGTTGCAGATGTCAGAGTGTGTCTTGAGAACAGGAGGAAGAGCAAATAGTGTACTCTGCACCATATGTTTTCCTACTGGCTTACACCTTGTTCCACCTACAGGTGTTTACCTTTATGTACATAGGTCTGCGATTGCATTCTCCTCCATATGGCAGAGTTGACCAAAATTGTATAGCACCAGGCCTTTACAAATTGAAAGCCTTTTTTTCCCCCACAGATGCATAGCTGGACCGGGAATTGACTTCTTTTGAGTCATACCTCCTTTCTGGTACAGTTGCTAACATCCAAACTTGCCTTAGGTGATCTCATATTGGAAGATTCATTGAAGAAATGTTCTTAAAGACCCCTATTAATGCAGGAAAGCAAGTGGCACCTATCATTTTTTATTTTATTATTATTCTGGCAAACACTCACAAAGTGAAATTCACATTTGAATTGAGATTTCATGTATCTGCTTTGAGTAGAAAGAAAATTGTTAAGATTAACTTGAAGTGTACCAAAAAAACCCCAAAAAACTTAAATGAAAATCCTGAACTACTTTAATGTACTGTGACACACACTACATTGGAATAATTGTGTATTTGAACACACTGAATGCAACAGTACTGCTGTTTTGCTTTCACTAACAAAGATGGTATTAAATATCTCAGCAGCTTTACACATTTCATCTCTGCTACTAATACCAATGATACCTAGATGGAAACCCAGAAGCATAATTACTTTGCCATCACCATTCCCATTATACTATATATGAAAGAAAAATTAGACCCTAGCTTTTCTACATTCCAAGCATCACGATACCATGAATATGAAGCATAACTGTGAAACTGAGAAAACATATTGAACAGAATACAAATCAAGAGCTCAGTGACATAAGCACAGCTCCTTCATTTACTGATGAGGTTGTCCTCTGTGATGACTTCCACATGAGCTGAACAAAATGCACTTTTATTTCCAAACGCACTTTGCCCAGAAATACAGACATGAATGAAAGTGACTGTGAAATTTTCAGGTATGTGATATTTAGTGATCCTGCCCATTTAGCACAGAAAAAAAATTAACATTTTTAAAACATTTACCCCAGTACATATATTACTGCTTATCATATTATCTGAAAATATGCTATTACTTATTGCAAAAGCATTTGCATGCCTAGCAACAAACATCCCAAGTCACACAGCATGGCTGCCTAGACGTAATAATGCCAGGGCACTCACTTTGTTGTTTACAGTCAAATGTGTAATTTCTCTTGACCTCACTGGGTGTTCTATAGGCATGACACTTGATGTATCTTTTCCTGCCAAAAGATCATAGTTGCTGTTCAGTAATAATATCTTTGCACTTTGTATTTGTGTCTGTGAGCATGACACACAATCTGCCTCAAGAATTCAATTGAGAGTTTTCTTTCCTGCACAGGAGATAATATAGGTTCAATACAACATAATACAGAATATAGCATAGTATGCTGTTCATGGCAAAATTTACTATCAGCCATGTCAGGGAAACCATTTTATTCCTCCCTACTTCTTTTATTTTTTTAAGGAGAGAATAAATGACATTTCTGGTCCAGCTAATGCAGTGGCAAGGACTGTCGAGCTACATTTCTTCAGTTATCATTTGCCCAGGTGTTAAACATGGCACATGACACCAGTACGCACCACACAGTGAGGCAGGGGCACTGTAGGCTGACAGAGAATCAATAATGAAGTGGAAAAGACAATGACACTCTATGGCATTGTCTCTCTTCCTGACAGATCTGTTCAGCCCCAGAAGTATTAATTCAATTGCTTCAGTAGCATCAGACTCTGATTTCATTCAGAAATCAGCACTCATAGGGAGACTGAGAGCGGCATTTTTAATGCATAAATATATTTTCTATATCCTTTCTTTTAAAATAGTTATATAAATTGCTGCTACTACTGATGAAGCCATAGTGTGTTCTAATCTTTTCTTCTCAATGATAACCTTTTCTGTAGCAGAAATCCTATTTTAAGACAGAGCTACCCTTGGTTTGACTCCACACAAGTATTTTAGGGAAAATTTAGTGACAAATTCAGTTAACAGTTAATTATTTCACTTTAAACAGAGCTATCTTACTAGTAGCTATATAGCAACAAAGGAAGTTGCATTTGTTCATTTTTCTCTTTATTCTCTCTATTCACTGTAATGACCACTGGGAATGTACAACGTTTTCTACTTTTTGTTCACAGCAAATAGAGTCACACTCAATTAGTTTACTTCTGTGTTCCTGTTTCTTCCAAAATGATGGCATCTATGTATCGAGAAGTCTCAATCATCAAATCCAAAGCAGGGGAGATCAGAGTTACATGTTTGTAAAACACATCTGAAACATATAGACTGGAAAAGCTTAGACAGTTTTTGCAAACAATATTTATCTGCTCTACAGATATATACACAACTTGATTGTATTCTTTTTTAGCTTGCATAATTTTCACGAATTAATGTTACTTACTTAAATTTTAGATCAAAGTACCTATGTTACATTTGATTTTCATTCACTGAATTTTCATTAGTTGTAATGGACATTGCATGCTTTGAGAATTTTTTTTATTTTTTTTAAACTAAGCTTTTCACACAGGTTACTTAATCTTTATTTGGGTGTCTGGCATTTAAGGATCATTCTCTGGATACTTAGGCCTCTGTTTTTGTGGGGGTTTGGACAGAGAAATCAGAATGGTGAATTTAGAGTACTTTCATATCATCAGATCTTGTAGTACTTGTGTAATCACAGTGTGGGCTTCAGCTCTACCATTTGTCCTCATGGTTCAGTTTCTATAGGAGGTCATACCAGAGTCAGGTAGTATCATTCCCACACTAGAAAGTGAAAAAAATACCAGTACTGGAATTGAATCTTACGATGTGTACTCATGCAGACAATTTAAGAAATAATCTGGAATGTAAATGCAATTTGTTGTAGTGAATCACACAGGACATTATTATTCTTTACCTGAGGTTTTGTTTTACATTTATCTAAATTCTAATGGCTAAAGTTGATGAAAAGGTGTACAAAATCAGCATACAGCTATCAGTACAAAATAAATCTGAAAAATGTTCTTGAACCAAGATCTGCTGAAAAATCCATTGAGGGAATGTGCGTTTTAGACAATCATAGAAACTTTAAACAAAACTAAAAGGACACACTGGGGCTCTGAAGGCAAGTCAAGATCCTGTCTAATTGCTATTTTAATTTTAGTTGACTATACTTATTTTCTGTACCGAAAGTATATATTCTAATATGGAAAGTAAATGTCCACTGAGTGACCTCCTTGGAAACAATATTTCTATTAAAGTTGCTATTGGATTTTTCTCTGAGTGAAACTGCCTTAATGAACCTTTGTTCTGTAATAATTCAGAGCTTTTAAAACCTGTAATTCTTCCTCATGCTAAACCAGGAACCCTGCAAGATGTGCCAAAGTAAGATACCATTTTGATCAGGATTATGAGAAGTGGATGTTTTCATGATTCTGTGTGAACATGGTTCTATTTAATGGAGGAAAACCAGATCATTTTTCACATCAGTAACTCCTGTTTAAAAAAATATTTTGCCTTTATTTATTTTTAAAAGAGCCTTGAAAAAGCCTACAGCATGATCCACTGATAGGAAGAATTAAGATCACACTGGAGACAGGAAAAGAGAGAGAAAGGAATCAGAGAAGAAATGTAAACTACTATACTATAATTTTCCTCTTGAATAGGTAGTTCTTTTTGCAATCTATATTCATATCTGAAACGTGTAAACAACTGAAAATGTGAAGCAACCTTTAGGAGCATTCATGAGCAATCTTGATTTTATATTAGAGAAATAAATATTGCTTACAGCATCCAAAGGCTGGTTGTGCTGTGTAGAGCCTCATGTTACTCTGACAAGGGTTCCATGTCAAACTGGGGAAATTACATTGTCCCAAATTTTCTCCAACAAGACATCACAGTAGATTATCTGGCTGCCACCACTCATCGGGCTGCAGCTGTTACCCTGCTCTGCTTGCCTGAACCAGCTCCCTGCATCTCTGCTGAAGTCAGATGGGATGTAGACTGTGCTTGAAAACAGGTTGGATTAGCAATAATAAAGACTCTGAAGCCAGTAAAGAGTCAAACATCACTGGTGGTGCAAATCCAGGCTCACCCAGACTTTTGTTTGGTGCTTTGGTACGAGGGCTAGTAGGGTTTATCCATCACAGCATTAAAAATAAAAGAGTACATTGATGGTCTTGACCTTAACATTATCCCTTTGGTTTAACATTGACCTTGTAATTTTGCAGCAAAAGGATGAGGTACTGCTAAAACATGTCAAGAAATGAGAACGTAGGGAGTACTAACAGGAATTTTGTGGCAATGTGTAGAAGCAGTATATTGCTGAAGACTCTCTCTACTTCAAAAGGTTTCATATTTCTGCAGCTGTATACAAATGATCCCTTTTGTTAATCTGAATTCCTAGGGTCATTAAAATTTTTTTCTCTCCTCTCCAAAGTAGTTTATTACTTTGAGAGAAAAAAATCAGTTTAAAGCCAGGTAAGGGAGCAAAGCTGACAAAAACATAAATTAGAGGAAGAACTTAATTTAAAAAGTGTCAAAAAGGATAGATAGTCTTAGTTCAATAATAAAGCCTGGTTCAAGAGCCTTCTATCTTAAAATAAAGCATTTGAGCACTCTATTACCTGTACACAACCAATCTTTGATTTCCAATCTAAGCCTATTTTTGCTTCTTATGTGATTAGCATACAAATGTAAAAAAAAAAAAAAAATTAAAAAGTGGCTACTCTGATGACACCAAGAATGTTTTTTTGACTTTCATGTCAGTGTTAGTGAGAGATTCTGTATGATTTTGACGGTAAGTCTTTAGTTAAAATCTCTTGGTTTTTTTGAATCCAAATATCCTTGCTATTGAGTCAAGCTATTTCTACACTTCCTGGAGTATCTCATGCTGTGCCTTGCGCTGCTTTATGGAGATGCCAAAGAATTTTTAGTGATTTGACCTTTTTAGGGCTACTATACTGTGTTTCTGAATATGAATACCTATTGAAGTCACATGTATGCAACAAAAGGAACTGTACTTGGAGAACAGAAACACTATCCAGAGTCATGTAAGGAAGTCTTTTAAGGTCCTATGTTTTCCCTAGGATTTAATGCTTGCTGGAGTTCTCCCTGATAGCATATCCCTCAGGGTAGTCCCTTTGAGCTACAGTCATCATGGTACTCTTATTTCAATATATTATATTTAAGTAAAATCAAAGCAACGTGCCACAAACTTGAGGAGAGAGCTGCATTATTTTCTTTTAGATATTTTGCTACTTCTGATATTATAGACTAAGCCTCAATTTACCTCCCAAGCCAAAGACCAGCAGCAACCTGTACAGCCAGTTATCATAACTTTTATGCCAAGACAAATCTTGGGTAACTTTTGAAGCCAGTTGATTTTCTTTGAATATATATTCATTTCCAGTGATGTTATGCAGTGAAATCATCATATTCAAAATAAGAGATGTAGTCCTATCTGTAATTCCACAACTTGGTGTAGAGGGACTACTAACAAATAAACAAAACCAGTCAGTGAAAGTAGTCAGAGCTGTGAATTCCTTCCTACTGATCCATGTCATCAGCCTGCTTTTTTAGTGGCACCAATTGTAAGAGGAGATGTGTGTAATTACACCTCTGTGGTTTCCTTTGGCTTCTTGCTGAGATTGGGAACAAAGATGCCTGTTATGATGGTGAGAAGTCTGTCATACTTTGTTTGCACTGGCCTAAGACAATAAATATATTTCACACAGTTCATGCATTCAGATTATTTCTTTCTCAGTGCTGAAAGCAGTAGGGTCTGAGGAGTTTGCAAATAACTCTAATCTTCAAATCTGTCAAAAAAAACCCCAAAAGCTGAACCTAAAATTAAAGTTGTTGGCTATTTGGTTATTTAATTATCTTTATAGCAACAGCTGCATCATTTGCAAACACTCAAATCTGATTAAAATTAAAGATACTGAATTTACTAGCCAAATATTTCACTCTAATGATCACTGACATGGCAGTTAGCCAAAATATTTAACAATTTAATTTCTGGTAGTGCATACTGTTTGAGTTCCTTAATATCTACTGTGTCATTAATATTTCATTTGTGATGAATTTCAGAAGTTCTTTGTAGCTAAGTTGCAACACCATGGGGCTGGTTATTCTGCTTCTTTTCTCATAAAGGAAGTTGTCTCCTGGGAATGATAATTGGCTGCTTGGGTTGGTCTCTGAGGATGTTAAAGATCTTCTAGGTTCTTCATAAGTGCTATTTGTGTCTGTAATTTTTGGTCTTCTAAGACAAGCTGAGTGTCCAAATGGACCTGCACTCTTGAGATGCTCAGCTGCACTGAGGTGACAGCTCTCTGGAGGGAATGCTGAAACCCACTCTTCTGAAATACAGCTTTTGGTAGGGAGGGTACTTGCTCTCTTTGTTTCTAGACCTTCTCATTAGGAAATATAACTGAGAATGTGATTGCCTTCTACAAATGCTTAGGTCAAAATAGTTTGCAAAATTCCACCTGAGTTTTATTTAGGTGCCTGTGTTACTGCTACTGTATGTCTTTGCTTTTCTTCATCAGTTTTTTGGCACAGTGTTGTTCTTTCTCTTGTTTTGACTCTCTCATATTTACTCAGATCAGGACATTTGATATTTTTCTCTATGTTACACACAGATTCACTGGCATTATACATGTTCTCAGAAAGAGACAAATAGGTGTTACCAATATAGAAGTCTAAATAATTAATAATAATCTACTCGAGTTCTCTCTTCAATCCTCTTTTTTCATTACATCATAGAATATTTAATTTCTCACATAGTTGCATTTATATTGTGATTTTAACACCGTTACTTGCTTTCATTTGTACTGTAGTGCACTGTGATAATTATTCAGAGGGGCTGATGCTGACAGATTCACAAACATAAGAAAATGTTCTATATTTGCAATGGCAGTATGTGGTTTCCAACATGTGGCTGAGATGTGCTTGTACCTGGGAAGCACTTCATTGCATCTACTGAAAGTAAGATCTTGCAGGAGTATCAGATTTTGGCATGATATTTATTGTCCAGCTGCAGGATGTTTACCTGGACTTTCCTCTACATATGTCCAATTCTATTTTAATTGTTCTTATATTTTAAAACTCTGTGTAACCTGTTTATGTGAGGAGGAAGAAAGAGAAATGGAAAGAAGAAAGGTAAAGGGCTTATATAAAACCAGGAGGAGAAAGAAATTTTTCAGTGTGGATTTTTTTTTTCTGCTTTATTTCTTCATTGCTTTATAGTTTTATTCATTTCCCAAGATTTTGCTTATGGTGATAAATGTTACCACTTACATGGCAAATTGTTTGACATGGATGGAAAATAGTTGATTTATAGTGTACTTGGGTCATGACAATACTTTTTCTCTGCTCTAATCTTAGCCAGTTTACAGTGAGATTTATGCTTACTCTGCAATTGCACAAGGTGTTGTTTGGGGCTGGGAAGAAATGTTTCTTTCTCTGATGAACTCATAGATGAGTCTCCACTTGTCTGTAGGTCTTTGCTGTGTAAATGTGGAAGTTAGATTCAGAATACTGGGTGACAATTACTAGCAGAGATGCTTGATCTTCTCTCTATTTCTCTGTTAAAAACAAAACCAAACCAAAACCAGAACCCAAAGCAATGAAAAAACACAAAAAAATCGCATAGAAAACCTTCCCTGTAGCACCAGCTCACAGGGCATTACGTGATATAGCAGCTACCTAGCTGTGTACTTCATGCCTTCATGCACCCAGTCATACCAACCTGCACTTAGCTCAGAAATTCCTCTCTCTCTACTATCTTATAAGCCAAGTCCATAAGCCCAATGTACTCTGAGAAGACTGGTTATAGAAATAAAGTCTTGGAGGGTACAGATGACATCTGAGTGGATTTCACAGCCACTAAATTTATGGCTCTGTTAAATTTATGACTTCAGTAAGCCACATTCCTGGCATCTAAAGGTGCTGCATGATCGGGCTTCCTATTGCTCCTACTTGTAGGATCCTGTGTTGTTTGTGGAAACACCACCACTTTTTACTGCACAGTAGCTTCAAATTTATACTAATTCAAATTTTAAAATAAACATGTCCATGTTCTTGGTAATGAAATATTTTAAGAAGAATAAGATCCTACTTTAAGTCTGAATGGTTAAATTTTGCACTGAATACATAGTTAATTATAGCAATTTCTACATTTGCAGTAAATAAGGAAGTTTGTAAATGTAATAACCCACTGCATACATACAATACTACCATGAATGGAAGGTAGAACAGAAAAGAGAGTTANNNTGTGGACATTATAATAAGTATATTTTTATGTGTAAATCAAAAGATCTAAAATGTAAAATATTACCATGCATGAGAACTGGCAGTAGAAACAACAGAGCTTTAATCTAAAGTACACTAATGCAGCTCAAGTATAATCAGGGTTGAATAAATATTCATCACCTGTATAATACTGTACTCTGAAGAGGAAGATACAGAAAAAAGTACAGGTCCATATTAAAATTCAGTTTTTGGCTTTGCAAGCTTGTTCAAGTCATTAATTTATATGCAGCTTTATAGCTAAGGGCTGACCGGTGTTGCTGCTCAGAGAATGTGCAGTTCTGTCAAAGTCAAAATGTGTCACTGAAGTGGCCAGTTTTGCATGAATTCTGCTTGAAAGGGGAAGGTGTGGGGGGATATCCAATTCCGTCAGAACAAAAAAAGGTTAAAACATTAACTTCAAGCTGATTTTTCTTGTTGACATTTGGTATTGTGCCCTAATACAAAATAACACAGTTGCTACTGAATTCTGAATAATGAAAAAAAATAATAATTTCAGGTTTTTTGTTGTATTAGCCTTTGCTTTTGTTTGGAAAAGGGCTGTGCTTAGAATCTTAAGTTTGTTTACGTATTTTGCAGTCCATTTCAGATTAAAATAAACAGACACATGACCCTCCAAGGATGAAACTATACTCTTTCTCGAGTTCTGAGATACAATTTCTTTTCTTTTTAATATTTTACAACAACTTTGCCCTTTTCTTAGTTCTGGTTTCCTGTTGTGATTCCGGTATCCTGTTTCTGCTAAGAGCAGATATCTCACACCTTTTGAGTTTGCTTTCTGCTCAGGAGCAGAGAGCACAGACAATGAATTGAAGTGGATGAAGAGAATCAGGCAAAGACTGTTCACAGTCTGGCTAGTGATAATTTGAAACAAAGCTCAGAGAGAAGACCTAAATGCTGCTCATCCAGGGTGAAGTTACTCACAGCTTTCCAAACCCCTACCGACACTGAAGTGAAAGCACACTGCATCTTCCAAGGACTGGTGTTTTCTCATAGATAAAAACATTGGGAACTTGGCATTTTCCATACACTGAGATTCTTGATGAAAGAATTTGTTGTCCTGTACTGGTTAAATGAACTTGAAGATTGCATTAATCACTAGTTGCAGATGGTTTCCACAGTTTTACAATTGTACTTCCAACCACTTTTGTTTTATGCCTTTCAGGCACATTATTTTTTTAAGGTGTCAAGTAACATCAACAACTGCTGAAGTTATTCACACTTAATCATTGATTTAACTCACTGGTGAAAGATCTCCTCACAGGAACCCTTGAGGAAGCTGAAGTGAGATACCTTGTAAGAATATTGTTTCTTTCAAGTATTCCATTCTTCTGAACCTCAGTTAATTATACCCGTGTTACTACCGTTGCCCTAACTCAAAGGTAGTTAGGGGTACTTCGTTATTCACTTGACTGTGAATAAAGCTCATAGTTTCGCCTTAAATAATTAGCTCAGAAACAAGTAATTTCCAGCTAGGGAGGTGAAAATCCTGTGAAAATAATTGATGATAGGACTAGGAGAAGAAAACAGGTCATCTAGTTCTTGGTCCTGTACCTAAAATATGAGATTATTCTTCCTTCTGTGCTTTGAAATGTCATTCCATTCATCAAGTTAAATATACAGTGGATTAATGATACCAGTGTGTTCTAGCCAAATTATTTCCCTTTTGAGATTCTGTCATTGTAAATGACAATATTATTTCAGTAAGCTTTCACATTCTTTTTAACAATAACAAAAATTTTGGACAATATTACAGATATTCATCAGATCCTTTTAATGTAGGTCTGATTTGCAAATTGTTTGTTTCCTTTCTTCTGTACTAGATGAATTTGTTACTGGTGAATAAATGTTTCCATTATTCAATTAGTTGTATAGATAGTCAAATAATGTCTAATTTTTTGACCTATTCACATTTTTCCATCAATTGGTACTAAAATACTCACAAGTAATTATTTTCATTATTCAACCAGCTTTTTAAATGATCAAATAATATTATTCAGTTAAATTCAATTATTATCAGCAAATGAAGAACTGAGTATCAGAGTATTGTTTTCCATTATTTGCTTCAATGCACTTGCCTATGCCATAAACCTGCTTGGAGATGTTTCCTGTAAAAGTGAAATCTTTTGTACACTCGCACATTCTACGAGTTTAACCTCAGAGTGAGGAATAAACCTAATGGAGTGACGGAGAAGTACTGCAGATCTCATTTCTCCACTGTTGGTATGGAGGTAGACCGCTTCCTTTCAACTGTGCTTCTGTCAGTAGTTTAGCATGTGCTTTTTTTTTCTCCCATATGAGGAACTATATACTACTATTTTGATAAATACAATA
>WEIU01023802.1:45539-75193 GCA_013389925.1 Aegithalos caudatus | reverse complement strand
AGGAGTCATGAAAAATAAAAAAGTTAACCTAATTATACTTTTCTCATAAATTATCAGCGAAGAAAAATCTTCCAAGGGGATGAAAATATTAAAACATGCAGTTAGTTTTCAAGCTAGTTTTTATTTTTGTTTTCCTTCAATTCTCTACATTGTGTCCTATTTATAGTAGTGGTATTTAAAACTAAACAAGGGCTATTTTCTACAGGTTTTCTCTCACAGCAACAGACTACCATGCATATCCCCTCTGATTAATTTGGTGTTTTGCATACGTACATAAAAGATTGCCACCATTTTATCAAATATCAGCATACTGAGTATTAGCAATACTTCTTTTTAAGTCATTTTTCATCCTGAATTTGTCTTAATTGACTGAATGCTCAGCTGTTATACAACTGTATACAGTACAAGACAAGATGGCCGAGAGAGGGACTGTGGCTGTTTATAACATGACAGTGCAGACAAAAGAGCAAGGATTGTTATTGGAGTCTTTATTATACATTTATTAAAAGAAATAACAAGGTTTAGGGCATTCAAACAGAGAATAACTGAAAAATTTACAAGGTGTTTATGAAGATTTGATTTGTAAACACTTTTCCCTGCTAACTTTGCCTATCATTCTATTGCAAAGATTTTAGCTGTGACCTCCTTTATTTTGTTAGAGACCAAAAATCACCTATATTAATGTGTTCAGGTGCAAAAAAGTTATGAAATTTAATTAGGTCCAAATGGTTTAAAAATGGAATACAGAAATGAATGTGATAATGACTGTCATAAGCAACCTTTTCTTTTATACTTTAAAGTGGAGTTTTTCTGTTCTGTCCCTTCTCTATAACTTTATTTGACTAAGTAGTTCTATTCTGATCTTATGCTAAAAATAAAGAACAATTGAAAATTAGTCTGTGTTAATATGAGGGGCTTTCAGTCTGCCATAGGGCAAATTCTGCTCAGTGTCAAGGGCATAAGTAAAGACAGAGAATGAGCTCATTTCATGTTCCAGTTCCATGAAAAAATCAAAGTTGTTCAGTAGTTAATATCTTTTCTACCCAAATATCCTATTAATTAAAGAACTGTGCTCTACTCTTTTCCTCCAGGATTCCAAACCTCATAAATTTTGGTTCTTTGGGTTCAAAGTGATCTCAAATTCATTTCTCCCTAATCGGTTAGCTCATTAAGCAACTTTAACCACCTTATGTAACAGCTTTTATGTTAAATAAATTATAATAAGGAATCAATAGTAAAGCTAGCCTGATCAGGAAGAGGATCAAAGCTTTATATACAGATTATTTGCTGTATGTCCTTGGAGTGTGATCTCTATGAAATTAAGGGCAGATGCTTAATAATCTAAAAAGTAATTTTTATGTTACAAGTACACAGATACATGACCAGTCTCATGTGTGTATGGGTTTTCAAACAACATCAAGAACTGGTAAAATTTCAAATATGTACAGGTGAAAACTCAAAACACTTCAAGTTACTTAAATCTTATTTTTTGGTTATTAAAATTTTTAGTGAATTTGTAAACAATAACATAAACAAAACACCTCTAAACTTTTTTTTCTTAAATAACTTTCTTTTTAAATGTTGTATAACCTTTCACATAGTAATTCCTTCATAATTTACGTTCTCTAATGTGATTAAGTAATATCAAGTTTCTAATTTCTCAGCACTATATAAAATAAGGTTTCTTTTCTGGGAAATTAGGCTATGTTCATATTGGTTTTAATATTTAATGAATGGCACAAATGCTCCAGTTCACCACTTCTTTTATGAAAGCAGTGAGGGTAAAAAAAAAAAAAAAAAAAAAAAAGGAGGAAAAAAGTTAAGGTTCTTTTGTAGAAAAAATGTCACCCAGAACACAAATAATTGTTGCTGAAAGTTCTCCTCATCTCTAGAGTGCTGCTTTCTAAATTGTGTTGGGGGGTACAGCTTTTATTATCTCAGTGATTTGCAGGTAATATCTGCTTTGTGTACAATTGGAAGGACAGTTTATTCTGACTACCAGCTCAAATCAACTTGTGACCTACAAGTGAAGAATGCAAGGTTTGGTTTTTTGGATTTATTTGCTTGGATTTTTTAATCAGGTATCACCAGTAATAAAGTTCCTGTAACTGAAACTTGACTTCTAAATTAGTTGATGACATGGGAGACAGAATAGAATAAGCATTGTTTTCTTCCAAAGTCTTCTTTACAGCAAATAAATCTATTGAAAGGTTTCTTACTAAAAGCAACAGATTCTGAATGATTAGGGGTAAGTGTCTTCAGAGGGGAACTGACCCTAGAGAGTTATAAAAAATGTTCAGCCCTCACAACTCCCAGCCTTAGTTCACCCACTTCCTTGCAGCGCTTGATATTATTTCTCTCTGTTCTCAAAATGAGAAAATAGCTCATGGGAATTGTTTCTTTGCTGTACTCAAGTAATAAAGCTCCAGAAACAAATGAGTACAACACAAGTAGAAACAGAACAGCTCAATTTTTCTGTAAGTTTATATTTTATTGTCACAGCAAACCCATGTCTCATCACCTGCTATTTTTAATCAACTGGTGGAGAAAGGGAACTTCCTGTTCAGGCTTTCTGGTATACACAGGGACTGGAGCTGGTATACACAAGGGACTGATAGTCTAATTTCTTTCTGTTATAAAGACTTGCTTAATAATAGTTGTAATCTTTATTTGGAGTGCAAGTGTTTTCCATTCCTGAATATTTTAAACTGATTCTAATATGAATATATTTAATTACTATTTATGTGGTTCAAAAATTGACAGTTTTAACTTTAGAATGAGAAGATTAAATACTGTTATCTTAACTAGTGTGGTTAGCCATCACGATTTTTATAATCCCACACCTTCTGTGTTTCCCAAAGTTGTTGGACAACTCTAAAGTTACTGAACACTGAAATATATGTTTAAAGATCTCTGCTGTTCAGAACCCATCTCCAAAGACTGTTCTTTACTCACATATATACAGAAAGCCTTTGCTGCATACACGATGCCTGGAAGTCAGACTTGAGATTTTAAAATACCACGATAAAGATGAGGCCATTTCCAAGTGTCTAATCTAGCATGTCCACATCAGTGCTATTCAGCTTCTAAATTATCATCTATGTCATAATAATAGTCAGCCCTGAGGCTGATCTACAGTCTTAATTAAACTGTTGTGAAGTCAGTTCATAATAATGAATTAATTATCTGTGGTATTGTCCCTAAATTTCAGAGAAAGAGACCCACTTCACAATTGGCATGGACTCAGAAAGAGTACATAGATAGTTATCATAGATGATAGCTGACAGCTAAACAGTTTTTATGCTGCATGAACCCAGTCAAGGCCAGCTGCTACTGCTCTAAATCCAATGTTTTTATTCTCTCTCCAAACTGAGTTTATGAAGATTCATAGAGTAGGTATTCACAGGTCTCTTAAAAAGTTCTCAACAATGTCACTTTTCACTCAAGATTCACATTGGAACTTAAGATTTTAAAAGTTCTCAATATCTTTACAAAACAAGCATGTATGCATGTTATGGTTGGGGACTTTGAAAATTATTTTTGTTTCATTTTTTAGAGTTTTATTGTACTGAGATAATATGGGTAATAGCAGAAAAATAATGTCTAAATATGATACATACTACTCTGCAAATAGTTTTAAGATCAGCATCTGGAGAGAGAGAGAAATGGTTGATAAATATAAATTACCTTCTCACACATAATTATGCAAGAATCAAAACTTTTTAAGCTTCTGGTAATTAGAAATATAGGTCATAAGAATATTTCCCAAATTATCTGCCACCAGCATAACATCTTGTGTACCAGTGTTTCTCTTCCCACATTTATAGCTTCCTCTTCCACTTAGTCTCCAAAGTCATTGCACAACAAGTTTACACATTTTATTAGGGGAAATAGAATAAAATAAATAGTGCAATTCTTTTTGTCTTGATCTGAGTTTGATTAACCTCCCCCTAAACAGATGGCAAAATCAAGTACCAGGTGAGACAGAACCTTCCCTTTCAGAGTTATCCTACTCAATGCTGTACCCACCCTCACCCAACAAGTACTGCCTTGTTCTGGTGTGTTGCCTGAGCTCTTTCTCGTGTTTCTAGCTCTAGTCCAGGATAGGTTGAGCTCTCTCTTTCATCCAGACAATTTGGGTTAAAAGGTGGTCCACTGATCCACATTAGGAATTGAATGTCCAGTCTTCATTTTACATTCTTCAGTTCCTTTGACTTGCTGACTTAATATTTTTGTAAGGAACTATATTCCTTTATTTACTTCAAGTCTTCTATGATTTAAGTATAGTTTTGCCCTTATATCACAGAATCAGGATAGGAAATTTATTTGGTTTATTTTTTCATATATGCTAATTTGATCATTCATTATTTCATATACATCTCTGGTTTCCATTTTTTCCTCTCAGAAAAAAATTGCAGTAAATTGCAGTTTTTTCACATTCCTATTAGTTCTTCGATGCCCTTGAACATTCTTATTTTGTCTCAATTCCCTGTATTTCTTCCTTTATTTATTTGTTACTGTGGTTAAAAAATTAATTTTGCATTTAACAAATTAGTTACCAGTATTTGACCCCCTCTATATTTCCAACTCTAAAGTTTCTTCACTTTTTTAATACACTGAGAAGATTATTTTTCTGAAACTGCATAACTGATTTATTAATCATTTACATTTGTATGTTTGTCATTAGAGTCCTTGTAAAACTGCCATCAAACACCTGAAAAGCAGACCTCCTGTGTGAATAGATAAAATCTGAATAGATCAAATACATTCTATGAATAATGTTACAGCCAAATGATAATTATTCATAGATTGGGCCATTCTGAAAATAAGGCTCTATGACTTAAGATTTTAAAATTCTTAGATTATGAAGAAGAATACATCTCTTCAGCAACTTTTTTCAATAGATGTACACATTCAATGTGAATGCTTTCAATGCAGAAGGAACATATTGAACACTATATTCATGAGGGACAAACCTCTAAAATAAGATGCTTATATTAGACTTCTTAATGTTTGTTGGATATCAAGAGCAGAGAGGAAACTCAAAAAATTACATGGCTATCCAAGCCATTTCCAGGGATTTTACACAATTCCCAGTAGGCATCTAATTCAAAGTGCTACCTAAGTCGTTTAACCATCTTTAGAAATTGCAAAGATGCAGCTCCTTCTACTGAAACTGAAACAATGGGTATAGGATCGTAATTTTAAGCAGTAATTTAAAAGATGTAATGTTAATAACAGCTTTAGCCACAAAATAACCTTTCATGCCTATCCTCTCCTTCTTCTTTTTCAGCATTTCCCCATAAAACTGTACGTCAAAAAAAAAAAAAAAAAAAAAAAAAAGGCAGTAGATGTTCAAAGGTATTATTAATGTTCCTGTCACAGTAGTTTCTTGTCCACTGGGAAATTGCTCAATTATGGTGAGCCAGACCTCCACTACAGATGGAGCTTTATAAGTAAAAAAAAGTTCCCTTCTCAATAATAAAGAAAGAACTTTGAAATAATACATTAAAAATGTCACTGAGGCCACTGCAGATGACTAATGAGTGACTTGAAAAGGATGAGTGCAATGTTTAGTCTTATAAGATTATTTATTGACTGTACTTTTACCTTTTGTCTATTTTTTGATTGACCTTTTTTGAAATACAAGAATTTCTCTGTGTCTGTCACCATGTTTATGCGGCATTGGTGCTAAAGATTGATGGATGAAGATATACCATGAAAATTTTTTTCCCTTTTCATATTATATTTTAAAAGGGAAATAAGTCACTGCTTACCAATGCTACATCTATGTTAATGACAGTCTGTATACTTGCAGTTACCGGCAGGAATCAGTTTTCCATTTTTATCACAAATTTGGTATCTACAAACTTGTTTTAGACAGAAAAACTTGTTTTAAACCCAACTATTTCTAAGAATAATAACAACTTGTGTTCTAAAATGTGCATTTTATAATTGCATTAATAAAATGTTTATGTTGATTTAAATTAGACAACACATTTAACAAAATAATTCATAACAAGCTCTTCACAGGAAAGAAACAAATTAAGATAGTTGGAAATTGCATTAAGAATTGGATGCTAAAGCAAAACAAATCCACAGTCTTGATCCCTCCTCTTGATGGAATTAAGAAAAGGCAGTTTCAAATTTTACTGTAATATCCAGAGAATAAAACACATTTGATATCTCAGCAACAGGCAAAAACTTGGTATTTAAGTGAGAGCAAACGACACTGAGCTGGAATTGGTCTGTTTTTACCTTTCTGATGAGTCATAACTAATGAAGCGAAACTGGTGACAAAAGTGAGAAGAATTCAACTGGCAAGATCAAGGAGGCAGTGAAGGAGAATACACATCTCACATACATTATTAGCTCAGAGTCATCCTGGCCTGTACCAGCAGCGGTGTGGCCAGCAGGAGCAGGGAAGTTATTGTCCCCCTGTACCCAGCACTGGTGAGGCCACACCTAAAATCCTGTGTCCAGTTCTGGGGTCCTCACTACACAAAAGATGCTGAGGTGCTGGAGCTTGTCCAGAGAAGCACAACAGAGTTGGGGAAGAGCAATAGAGCACCAGTCATGAAGAGCAGCTGAGTGAGCTGAGAGCTGTTCAGCCCAGAGAAAAGGAAGCTCAGGGGAGACTTTATTGCTCTCTGCGCCTGCCTGAAAGGTTGTAGAGAAATGGGGATCGGTCTCTTCTCCCAGGCAGCTGGTGACAGGACAAGAAATGGCCTCACACTGAGCCAGGGAAGATTTAGGTTGGATCTTAGGAAAAATATCTTCAATGAAAAGTTGGTCAGGCATTGGAATAGGCTGCCTAGGGCAGTGATGCAATCACCATCATAAAAATATTGGAAAAACATGTAGACATGGCACTTGAAAACATGATTTAGTGGTGAACATGGCAGTGCCAAGTTAATTGTTGGACGGTGACTTAAGTGGTCTTGTCCAACCTCAATTTTATAACTCTGTGGTTTTTGGTTTTTTTTTTTAAAAAAAAGGAGAAAAATAAAAGAGAGACATTTCAGTGTTTTTGCAGAAAAAATCTCTGACAACTTACTCGACAAATCTGCACACAGTGTATAGAATTCTAATAGGAATCTAGTGAGTAAATTAAGACAGAAATTTTCATATCTAATGTGGAAAGGAATAAAATCTCAGGTATGATCATTTTAGAAATACAAAAGCATTTTACAAATTTGAGTTGATAAGTCAGAAAGAAAAAATGTACTGCTTACGGTGAGATCATCAAACCTTTAGTATAGAATTCAAACCTTTGAACTCCATCCCACCTTTTTGTTGTTGTTGTTTTTTGTTTGGTTTTTGTTTTGGTTTGTTTTGTTTAGATTAGTATTTTTCACATAAGTACTGTCTCTCTGCTTCCTGAAACCATGATTTTATACTTTACATTTTTCTCAGTTACGTGGTTCTCATGGCAGGTAGTTTCATTATTCTCTTCCCTCTGCATATGTCTCTTCCTCTTCAATTTCTTCTCCTCTCTTCCCATCTCTTCTCCTGTCAATGTGTGGGCTTCTGATCGTGCAAGATTGCAATAACTTGATTTATTCACATCTGCAATGACAGAGAATTTTTATGAATAGTTACAGTGTCTCAGGTGACATAGAATGGCATTTTAGCTCTAGCAATTTGTTTGTGTTTCTAAGTCTTTGTATTTCTTTCTAAGCTTTTTTCAAATATTTAAAAAATCTAGTGGAATACGTATGTTTGTAATTTGAGGTACCAAACTACATGCTTTCGCTTCTTCATCAGTAGTCTCATTGAAATTATCAGGACAATTTACACTCCTGGGCTTCAACAAGAGCTTTATAAATCTTATTTCTCAGATAGATACCAATGCCACATTACTTTCAGTCTGAACTGCCACATTGCTCTCTGTCTACCTCAGTTTCCATGCTTTTATTTTTCTTCCTCTCTCAGGGGACATCTACAAACTTAAAAAGCTATCATTACTACCTCGAGTAACACTCACAGTGTGATCCCCAGAACAGACCCTCTTGTGTCTTGGCAGTAGGTGTGGTGGCTTTTGTGTGCTCAGAGCACTGCTGAATTGTGCAGGTGTCTGCGCAACACCATAAGCCACAGCAACTTCTGTGTGTGAAATAAGCATCCAATGCTTGCATAGCAAGAATTTGAGCACTCAACCCCCAAAATGCTCACTGATCTTCTAAGAGGAGGGATTCTCAGAGGTAGAGCTATGCATGCTTGCTTGCAAGAATATTAGTAGGGGAGAGAGGAGAGAAAAAAAACCCTAAAACTCCGTAGGTTGGTTTTCAAACATTTGTCAGGGGTATACAACATAGAGATTCATGGAGATCCTAGCCCCAGGAAATTTGAGATAAATAAGCAAAAGTGATACCATTTTCAGTTAAATCACTGGAAAATATTCTCTTTTTTTTTTTTTCTCAGGGAAATTAAATTCAAGTTCTGGCTCCAAATCCCTTTTTTTATGAACAAGTAACACTGTTCCTTGTGAGTGGTGCAGTTGGGGGTTGATCTTATTTTTCATGGGTAAAGGAGACTATGAAAATGTCTTAATGTAATAAAATTAAAACCTTAAATAGATGGAACTTTGTAGAAGACAGGAAGGCACATACCTCCGCCTAGAACAGAAATTTAAGAACCTGAGTCATATTCTGTTTTTTTCTGTTTCATGCCCAGAACATCTCCAAATCTGTGCACAGCCTCTTAGTTCTTACCATGAGGTCTTCTGTGTGAAAAATGTGGTTTGATGAATGTCCCCTCTAATTAGGATATGCAGTGCTGATTTTACCCTGCCTAAATGTTTTTTTTTAGGAAATACGCCAATGAAACATAGGTCAACACAGCCTACAGTACTACACATCAGAACTACTGACCTTTCAACTGTGCTCTTCTAGTGCTCAGTAAATATGATGTCATTAAACAGAGCTAAGTTGGAATGCAAAGAAGGGTAAACAGGGTTGAAGACCTGATTTTGGCCATAATGCACTCTTGGGGACTGTTACCATTGCTCAGCTGATATACAGTAATTAAACTGAATTTCATTGTGTATAAATCCCTTAAATGCTTCCTAATTCTCTCAGAAAGATCCTGGCAGAATATGTACTACCATACTGGTTTCCTGCCTCTACAATACTTTCACAATTATAATGATTTCTTCTTTGGTTCAGTACTGCCCTTAACATTATTGTTTTCTACAGCTACAAGTCATGATCTGTATTCTCTTCCTGTTGTGAAACATATCAGGTTATGTACCTGTCTGATTAACAACATCAGACTCATGTCTTATCTTTCTACAATTGAACATACTCCATTGGGAGGATGCAAGGGAATTGAGTTAGTGATGTCTTGTATAACACTGTGAAGATTAATGTACACTGCTGAATCTCTGACTACAGGAGTTCCCACTGGACGACATGATGGGAACAGTTAGGATATTTTGTTATCTATGGCCATGACATTATGTCCTAGTTTCACAGACCACAGTACAAAGCAGTTGTTCTACTCAGAGAAGTTACTTAGAGAAATTATGTAGATGGAATAGCAGAAAGACAAAGTTTATTTGATCAAAATGAAGCATTCCAAGATTCTTCCTAAGAAAGCGTGTTGTTTGCAATTACTTTAAACAACTTCCTGGAGACTTGTGCCTTGCAGATAGAAGTGCTACTCTGCATGATTCTGAATGTCAGATGCTTTCAGTAGCTCACACCTCCATCTAGCTTCCAGGGATTCTATAAAATTCTCAATATGACTGTTTAATATATTTCAGTTGTGATTCCTGGTATTTGTCATGATCAGACCCTGAGCTGGGTTAAAAGGCAGTAAATACAATGCTTGCTTGTATAGTTTCTCTTAGATGTCAGACTGCATCCTTCACATCCTTTTATCCCCCTTGTTCTGCCATTTTCTTTCTGTGGTGAAAGACTTTCCAAGGCCTCTCCTTTGCTCTTGGTTTTTACTGTCATAGGGCTTTTTAACATGTAGGTTAAAGCTCTCATTTCCATAACTAGAACCAACAGAGGAGGTTTCATCCTGAAGTTGCTTTAATGATAAAGCAATGTCTTCTCAGCAATTCAGAGGTATTTCAGAAAGAAATTTAATTCAGAAATTAAAAAATAATGGCCTGTTGAATAGGCTTCACTGAATTTTAGAGCCAGTCCTGCTAGATTTTTCCTGTCATATATATTGGGGGAGGTGTGTTATTGATCTAGTACTATGTGGAATTTTAGTATTTTAGAATAAAAGTATTTTCTGTGATAAGAACGGTTTGTGAAACTAATGCATCAGACAGAGCACAAGATGAATAGAGAGGATTTTTTTCCACAAAAGCCTATAAATACAATCTTTATGTGTTTGCACACTCAAAACAAAAAGAAAAAAAAATAAATTAAAAGAAAAACAAAAAGACTTGCACGCAGTGTAGTTAGCTCTAGAGCTCTATCACAGTATCAATTCTGAGCTGTCAGAAGGCTGCTCTATTTTATTCTTTTTTTTCTCTCTGTGTGTGACACATTTTAGCTTTCTACAAAAAGGGAATAAAGGGGAAGCAGCTCTGGCTAGCCTTGGAAAAGCTATTTAGCTTGCATGTTGTGGAACTGTCTTCCCTAGCTAGTTACTGCCATTTTATAACACTGCAGCATATTGGATCAAAGACTAGAACTGCCACCTCCTGTTTACAATGGGCTGGAGCAGTCACAGAATTGTCAGGGCTACTTTCTGTCTCGATGTGATTGGAAATAAGACTGAAACCGGTAGGTTGCTACCAACAGGTTAATTTCTTTTTTTGTTGTTGTTATTTAATTTTTGGCTTTCACCTGCAATGTCAAGGCAAGTAAAGCTAAAACATTTAACCCAGAGGGGCAGTTGTCTTTTTTAATCCTTTCAAATATTCTTGAGTATACCTGGAATAACAGGCACAAATATGCATGCAGTACTGTTGTTTCAGAGATAATTTCAAAGGCAAAACCATAGAGACAGGGGAAAAAACCCCTAAAAATAATCCTTGAAGTGTGTTCTACATTTTTAATATATGTTATGCTGAGACAAGAGCTGTTGTTAGACTGCATAAACACTATGTCTCAAGGCTTAACACTTAGAAAGATTATTTCTGTAGCTCTGCCAGTACCAAATTTTTGTGAGAGTCATCAGTGATTTTCATTTTGCAGTGACAATATGGTGTTTAAAAATATCAATTGGCTGATAAGAATACTTCCTTTTAAAGGTGAAATTACATTCCAAGTATCCAGAGGGTGTTATTTGGGGGCTCTGGTAGAATTACAAGCATTTGGCAGGCAAATTTCTAGTTTATATGTCTGATTTATCTTTCCAGCTTTAAGAAAGTAATTTTGTTTCTTATACTCACCAAAAGGAGACACAGAGCAGAAAGACAACAGACTGCAATTTTCACACTGGACTAAAATACAAATTAAGATTCCCATCACTGTGTCTGTTAATACAGGTACCTCAGCAAGAAGATGAGCATAAACCTCAAAAGTTGGGTTTTCAAGAGAGGAAAGAAATACAAAGAAACATGGGTACTCACCATGTTCTTATAACACCAGCTAAGGTGGGAGACTTGTGTCTTTCTTCTGTGTCACTTCTTAAACCTTAAACAAACAATCTCATTCCTTTTCCAGTATGTGCCTTGTGCAAGACTTAGGAATTGCATCATTGCTCCCATTTAGTGTTGCTAGTTGGTTATATAAGGGGTGCACGTTGTAAAGTGAAAAATAATAGGATAAAGATGAAGCTGATCTGCTGCTTTCCTCCTTACAGCAGGCTTTGATGTATGCTGAGATCAGAGAGCAAGATGCATGCTGCATCATGGGACCACAGAAATTGTGAGGATATTTGACATCTATAATATACCATCTATATGCAATTTAAGTCACTCTCAAAGGTCCAACCCTTTTGCTTACTTATTTTGTGCCTTTTTATTGAAAGACTGACTTGTATGTACAAGCATCAGCTTGTGGACTCAGTGGTGACATAAGGACTACCTCTAGAGACTTCTAATGGGTTTTTGCAGTCTGTACAAATGCCCTTTTTCCTTGATGGTCTTCAACATCCACACTTATATTTTCAGTTCCAGAAGTTTCTGGTTTGATGGTGATGGTGACTGTGCATCCATCCATCACCATTGTGCATACTGGATGTGTAATATTTAAAGGGATTAAACTTTGACAATACTGTTTCCTTAGGTCTCCCAGTGTTGTATGTAAAATAAAGGAATATGAATTATTTGGTACCTTGTATGGTCTGGTATATTGAATGACTATTTTTGATACACTGACGAGTACATATTTTGTAGAAATTTTACTAATCAGGATCAAAAGTTGCATCTCTTTTTTGGTTTTGTGTGCTTTTGTGTATGAAACTATATATATATATATATCTGTAAAGTATTTGGGACTGAAAAGTATGCAATTTTTTCTTAAATATTTTCTGCTTTCTGCGTTGAGAGGTCCTTAGGTTATTAAAATGTCTTCAGCATTTTTTCTAAACTCCCCTTCAAAAAGAGACACAAGGCTTTGCATTTTGGGTCTGTTAATGCAATCAAGAAATTATGTCAATGGAAATTATTTCAAGGAAAAAAAAACAAAACCCTGCTGTTCAGAACATAAATGTGACTTTAAAATGTAACTCCTAGAATTTCCAGCCTGTTTCAGTTAGACTATCATAATAAAATGGAGTGATTATAACTACTACCCAGTTATAACTGTATCTTTTCATTAATTACCTTTTCTCACAGACATCTAGGCACCCACATTTATGCATTAAGATTCGGGCCATGTTTTTTATTATTCTTTTTCAAACCTTAGTATCCTTGTGTGTATTTGCTCAAAAGAGAAGCAAAGAGGAACCATTTACTTTCTCTATATTTACCAAAATGTATTAAATTAGTGGTACAAAGAGCACTTACTTCACACCTAAACATCAGACCCACTTCAAAGACTCTAGTACCATTCCTGCTACTCCTTCTTGCCTTGCATATTATTTTTAAATATCTTCTTCTAGTTCTTCTCTGTGTGTAACTGTTTAAAACATAGAAAGGAAAGAACTCTGGTGGGTTGCAGGAGCCCTCTACAATAGCTTTCTCTGCCTCAAGTCCCCATTTGGACAATTTTTTCTCATTAATGACTCAACTCTCATTGAATTTTGAAAATATTTCACCATGGAACTGAAAATAACTACGTTCCAAGGTGATTACATTCAGCCATTTCTATTCTCTTTTCTTCTAGCTGCAATCTGCAAGTCCTGTTTTAAAAATATTATCCCAGAGGAGGAAAAAAATATCCCTGAAATGTTTGTTAGATGACAGGTATTCTTTAAAAAAAAAAAGAAAATATATTCATTTGAATACTGTTACTTAGGCAACATCAGAGATTCAGCATAGCTTATCCCTTACTAAGAAGGAGAATTGCTCCAGGTATATGTAAATCTAGTTCATGCAATTTCTTTATGCTCTTGGAAAGAAACCATTTAATCTCAGACCACCTGGTCAAGCTCCCTCTTGTTTTTGCACCTAACTACTCAGTTTCACATCTGGTACAGTCAAGAAAAAATAAGAAATAAAAGGTCGAGCTTGGTTGCTTTCCCTCTTCGTAAATAGAAGCAAAGTCATGCATTCCTTAATTATTTCACCTGTGATTTGGATTTAATTTCTCTTTTCAAAAACAGACTTGTTGAGATGATGACTTTAAAATCCCTTCCCTATGTTGATATTTATAAACCGCAGAGGGTGGAGGTTAAGCTCTGGCCCTGTTTTCAATGGCTTCTCTCATCAGCCAAGGTCAGGAGCTGAGCTCCTGAGGGACCTTGGGTTCGTAGTTTTATTGCCAATGAGTAATGCCTTGAAACTGCATCCAGTTCTGCTGCACTTCAGAAGTTTATGTGGTGCTGTTTTTAGTGCCTTGATTAAAACTTAGCAGTAAACATAAAGTAACTCTCTTGTCACTATATATTTTCAAGTTTTACTATTCTTTCACCACTCCTCTTTATGATCAGAGTAATAAATGCACCTATATAGGTTTCTCCCTGACATTTTATTCTTCTGATTCCATGAATAAAATCTGCTAGAGAAATGCTAAAACAATGTCTCAGGCAATTAAATAAGCAGAATGACCTTATTAAATAAGTGTTTTTCAATATTTAAAAGTAAGAGATATATTTTAGATAAAATATGCAATTGACCGTTTTTTGTTCATTTTTTTCTTTTTTTTTTCTTTTTTTTCTTCTTTTTTTTTTCTTTTTTCTTTTTTTAATTCAGTAAAAGACAACCGAGAATTTCTCACCTCCACCTGCAAATAAATGTGGAAAGAAGCATTCTGGACAGATTTACCCTTAGAGAACATAATTATAATAATAGCTACACACAGATTTTTTATTTTTTTTTAAGATTACCCCTTTTCTTGGCATTTTCTTAAAGATTTGTGGAACTCTTAGCTTTTCCCCTGCCTTATTTTTTTCTCCTGGTAGTGCAACTTGATGATCAGGTTCAGTGTCTAATGAGGCAGCCATTCTGAACACGTAGAGACAAAGAAGAGGTTTCCCTGGCAACGCGGACCATGCCAGAGCTCTCAGAACAGTTATTTCCCCTGTATTCAGGTTCCTTTTCTGTTTAGGATGCCTATTAGTGTGAGTTCACAGGCAATGCCTGGCAAGCTTTTCAGAGATTACAGCTCCTAAATATACATAACAAAATGCAGCTAAGGCTATGATTTATGAGTAAATTAAAAAGTGGTGAGCTGACATATTTTTTCAGTTTTATATTTTTTATGGAATCTTAAAACAATGTTGACTACAAGTTCATTATATATGTCAAAGGCTATTAAATATACTGCCTATATCTCTTTAGAGCTTCACTTGTCTCAGCAAAATTATTGTTCACTGAATTCTCAGCCATATTTCTGCTGTCAATAAAAGAAGCACCAATCGAGGTCTTAGATCTAAAACACACATGAATTTAAGCATATATAGATGTCGTGAAATATTTAGAACTATAATATAACTTGAATTTAAATCTGAGTTTAAATGTAGAAAAAACACAGTAAAATATTGAAATATTAGATTTTTTTACCATTTAAAAGTAAAATGAAATTAAAATTAAATTCTTAATTCAAATCTTTTCTTGCATCTGAAATTTATAAGCCTTTTATGATGAAGACTTCTGAAGTCAGATTAAGAGATGAGTTTTCCACATCTGAGGATATTACTACACCACGCAGCCTTAAGCTTGGTCACTATCCTGAAATCATTCATGCAGAGATCCAACTTCGCTGAGAGTTTTGATCTGGAAAGTGTTTTCCAAGTGCACCTATTCACACACACTAAACATACAATTGCAAATTCTACTTCCTATATATCAGGAGCTTTAATGTCATGTCCATGATATTCATTGGAGATATGAAATCAAATAATCCAGGTTGGAAGGAACCTAAGGAAAGCAGCTAGTCCATCTGATAAAAACATCTATTTAATTCCACCTTTATATAGAGAGTATTCAAACCAACCAGCTTTCTTTCTCCCTTCCTCTCTCCCCTTTTCCTTTTCTCCTTCCTTCTGTCCTCTTGTCTTAATAAATACAGTCTTGTGCCTACATCAGTGCATGAAGGAATGGATAGCAAGTGAATGGATATTCTGAGGCAATAGAAAGGATTGTTTCTGGACAAGTACTGCAACCATCTGACTTTTACTGCAGTCATCATTTCATCTGTCAGTAGCTGAATTTTTAAATCATTAATCCGGTTCATTAAAAAACAATTATATATGTGTGTGTGTGTATATATATATATATATCTCCTGAGGACTTTAAAGTTCTCCAAGTTAAAATTCAGTTGTTAGAATCCCAAGAGGACAAAACCTCCCTACAGCCTTGAGTAAAGGACCTAAAAGGCAGAATTTAATATCTCTCTCTTCATTATTCACTACTGATGATCTGTAGGAAACTACATAGCGCATATGCATACTGAGTGGAGTCCTGCATATTTAGAGAGGACCTTAAGTAGGTGCTTCCACTGGGATCTTATACACATGGTGACTGGTGTCTGTGAGACAGGAAGGTTTTCTGACTGTCCTGGAACAAATAGAAGCCTTAAAAACAAGCTCTGCAAGTATCCTTGTATCTGGTTCTCATGCACTAACCAAATCACTCGTCATAAATTCAGCTGGGATTGATAAGCCTGGGAAGATATTGCTTGGCTGTTCTTTACATCTTGTTTCATATTCAATTCCATTGTTACATATAAAATCAAGGTAGTTGCAAAATAGTGAGAAATTGAGGAAGAAAAGAAAAAAAATGAGAAATACTAATAAAAATAAATTAAAAAGTGGGATCTTGCTTTGAACCCATAACAAAGATATTCTCAATTTTTTTCTCCTGTGAAGATTGCAAAGGAAACTCATTTCAGCTTTGTAAGACCACAACGATTGCTTCAGACACAAAATGAATCAAGCCTCTTGTTGGATTATGTGGGTGGTATTTCCACTCTTCCCTAGTGGGATAATTCACAGCCTGCAGCTGTGGCATGAAAACTTAAATATTTTTTCTCTTTCTGTCTAGCTTTAAAAGGAAGGACCTGCATTCATTTTCTGTTTTAAAGAAAAAGGAAAAAGAAATTGAAGGCCCATTAAAGATTAGTAGTGTGAAACAGAGCAGTCATAAAACAAAACTAAATAAACAAAGAAGGAATTAATTTGCATCTTTTTAAGCAGCTATAGTCTAGTATTTGAAAGTGAATGAGAAGATATGTACTTGCCTATTAATAATAAGATAATGGTTGTAAACAACCCCTTTTTTACTGTTAAGAGTCATAATCATAACTCTTTATTTACCTGCTCTTAAAGAATTCTTTTCCTTTTATACAGAAAATTTTTCAAATTATTTATACCTATTAAAACAAATTTCTTGGATTCTTTGTGTGCAATTCAAACAAATTAGATAATACATAAACTATAAATATGCTATTTTGTATCATTAGAAACACTTTGCAAATTCCCAGGTGAACTTCACTTCCAAGTATATTTTTATCAGTCTAGAAATATTTTCTCCAAAGGAAAAAAAAAAAAAACAAAAAACAAACCCAGAGCAACAAAATCTACTCCAAACAAGTAAAACCTGAATTCAATGTTTCTTTTCTCACTAATACAACATAAAGTTGATCTTCCATGACATGTTTCTTAAAAGCTGCTTTAAAGTTTTTCCATACCCTGTAAATTATTTTCTTTCCTTAATGGCTTATTGTACTATTTGCCAGTACAATGACTAGGATATTACTATTAACACTTAAGCTAATTAAGGTTTTCAGAAAACATTGTTTACGTTGTTCTCATTAGCAGACTTCAAAAAAATACTATTCAGATATATAAAAAAGAAGCTTTTAAACCTCAAGAAATGAATGTAAGTGTTCATATACTGGTACATTAACAGTTTGTTCCGGTACATTGATATTTTATGCAGAAATCCTACTCTGCAATTAATATGCCTGATGCAAATTGTAAAACCCATAATCCATCCTTTTCTGTTGTAATGTAAGAGCATATTATTATTGAGAAGCTACAGGATATCAGAACCATTTTTAAAGTTGAATGCCCATTACCTTAAATCTGCATATAAAATAGTTTGCTTTCAGAGCAGGTAATGCATAACTGAATTTATCATGATACACATGAAAATATAACAAAACCCAACAATAATAATAACAAATAACAATAATGACAATAATAATAATTAGTCCAGTGTGTTTCACCTCCACAGAGACAATGACATCTTTTAGCATTAGTAAATAAAAATAGCTTAAAATTAAACAGAAAAACTTAATGAAATATCTGACTGTTCTAGATAACATGAGATATCTGCAATATCTGCATGGTCACTTATATTAAGTTTGAAAATAATGTGGTCATTATTATCTTTTTGGAAATTTCCCAAATCTACTGAAAAACAAAAGTTATGTTTCTGAACATATAAGTTAATTGTGTAAATGTAAATAAAATATGTCAATGCTACTTACTATCCCCTGGAGGAATTTTCAGTTGAGGTGATTGCTAATAATTGATTGATCCTGAGATACCCTTTCCTGATCAGAGGTGGATCAGACATTATGTCAAACCTCTATTATGTGGAACCCTGTGGAGCAGGGTTCTGGTGAGTTGACCCTGGCTGGATGACAGGCACCCAAAAAGAAATTCTGTCACTCCCCTCCTCTGCTGGACAGGGGGAGAGGAAATATTAAGAAAGGCTCACAGGATGAGAAAAGAACAGTAAGGATCACTCACAAATTATCACCACAGGTAAAAGAGATTCACTGTGGGGAAAGGAGTTTGATTTAGCGCAAATGGAATCAAAGAAAATGAGAAATAAAAATACATCTCAAAAAACTATCTCCCTTCTTTCCAGGCTCAATTTAATTTCTAAATTCTCTACCACTTTTTCAACAGCAGTGCAGGGAGATGAGGAATGATGTTTTGGTCAGTTCAACACACATTGTCTCTGTCGCTCCTTTCTTCTCAGCAGGACTCCTTCACAAGCTTCTCCAAGAGGAGTCCTTCCCACAGCCTGCAATTCTTCACAAACTGCTCCAACATGGGTCCTTTCCACAGGATGCAGTCCTTCAGGAACTGTTCCAGCAGTGGGTTTCTCACAGAGCACAAGTCCTGTTAGCAAACATGCTCCAGCATGGGCTCCTCACTCCACAAGGCCCTGCAAGGGACCTGATCCACCTTGGGCTTCTCACAGAGTTACAGCCTCCTTTGGGCAGATCCACCCAGTCTGACATGGGATTCTCCACAGGCTGCAGGTGGATCCCTACTTCCCCTTGGGCCTCCATGGCGTGCAGAGGCACCCCCTGCCTCACCACACCTGCACCATGGGCTGTAGGGGATTGTCTTCTCTGGTTCTTGAAGCACCTCCTCCTCCTTCACTCACCTTGGTGTCAGCAGAGGTTTCTCTCACATGTTGTCACTCATCCCTCTGGCTGAAGTTGTCCATACACAGTTTACCACCCATCCCCACCCTCTTCTTAACTGTTACACCCAAAGTTGCTGTTGGACTCTGCCTTGGAGACCACTGGCATTGTCCCTGTCAAATGTAGGGGAACCTTCTGGCAGTTTCTTACAGAAGCCACTCCTGTAGCTCCCTGGTACCAACACCTTGCCATGCAAACACTCTGTGTTCCACACCTTGCCTCTGTGAATCACACATTTAAAAATTATCATAAAAATCCACATTCATCACACAATCTCCACAAACTTCAATCACATCATTCGCATCCACAAAAAAATTCTCCACACCAAAATCAAAATACCAGCATCACAACACTGAATAAGTTGCTGGTCTAGCAATTTTCTTATTAACAATGATGACAACATCTCATTGTAACAAGCAGCACAGCCACTTCCTGCAGCTGCCAGATTTACATGGATTGCTGTATACTCCACTGCTAGTACTTTCACTTTAGGAGAAGGGAAATTAAGACCTCACATGTCAAATACCCTGAAAACTCTTTTAAAGGGATGATAAAGGTTTGATACAAGGAAATGAATAATGTGTAGCAATACATTTATTCTATGGTGTCTCTACACCACCTTATGTCTGCCATTGAACTCAAGAGATTTTTCTATCTGATTCATGCAGCAAAAGTAGTTGGGATACTGCACAAGATTATGAAATCAAAATCTTCTTTCAAAGGATTGTTCTCCAAACAGAATCCCCTTTCTGAAGACACAGGCAGTTTTCTGGAAACAGAATATTTGTGAGACCATATTAAGAATTAATTTTATCTTCAGGAAGCAGCTTTTAATTTTCTTCCTTCTACAGAAATGTGTAATTCCAGACTTAAAAATTACCACCATTATTTGTATATTACAGACCTATATTGAGCTGGTCTGTATACAGAATATTCAAACCACTGTTCCCACACTTACCTGGCAAAAAAAAGGTGCATGCTTTCTTTCTTGATTTCTTCCTACTCTGAAAACTAGGTTTCTTATAAACATATGTTATTGGACAATATTCTTATATGTTATAAGTATATGTTACAACACAATCTTGCAGGAGGAATTAAAAATAATGAATCGGTGTGCTGGTTTGGGCTGGGGTGGAGTTTAATTTCTCCACAGTAGCTAGTGTGGGGCTGTGTTTTGGATTTGTGCAGAACACACAATTGATATATAAAGATGTTTTAGTTATTCCTGAACATGGTTTACACAGAGACAAGCCCTTTTCTGCCTTTTGTACAGCCACACTGTTAGAGAAGTTGGAGGTACATGGGAAGTGGGGAGGAGCAACCTGTCACAGCCAGGACAGGTGACCCCAACAGACAAAGGGATATTTCAGACCATGTGACATCATGCTCAGTATACAAAGTGGTGGGAAGGAGGAAGAGGAGGATGTTTGGAGTGCAGTGTTTGTCTTTGCATGTGATGGGGCACTGTTCTGGAGATGACTGAACACCTGCTGGCCCAAGGGAAGTAGTGAACTAACCCCTTGTTCTGCTTTGTTTGTGTGCCTAGCTTTTTCAGTTTTCCAGCTCTCACCTTTCCAATTCCCTCCCTGATCTTGCTGGTGGGGTAGTGAGTGAGTGGCTGCTTGGGTCTTGTTTGCTGCCTGGGCTTATACCATGACAATCACTCAAAACAGACATCACAAGAACAAAACCACCTTGAGGTGGTAATGAATGGGAAATGAAGTTAAAGGCTTTGAAGGATGCTGTTGCAATAACCAAGTAAGAAATTCTAAAATTTTAAGTTGTCAAATATAATAACTTTTTAAGAAAACACTTTGAAATTAACAATAATTACTTTTATAGTAATTAGTTTCTTATTCTCTGGAAGTTGTCATCACATATCGATGTATGTGTGAATGGAGATGTATGTATGGAGATGGTTCTTTTCAACCCATTCCTGCATTTCAAACTATGTAGACACATAAGACCAATTTTTTTTCATAGTTAATGCCAATCTAAACTGTTTTCCCTTTCCTCTGATTGCAACTTCCTCCTGCAGCTCATCTAGCACTACTTTTCTGTGATTGCTCCTGGCATATAAGTCTATTGGAAAATATTGTCATCCTGAACACAGAATAGAAATGTTCAACTCCAACATCCTCATGAGTCAGCAATGTCTATCAGCCACAACTTTATCCTTGTCTTGGTTTAAATTTAGGAAAATGTGTATCAAATTTGTAAGGCATTTTATGTTTTAGATTCTTTATTCCCATCCTCTGAATGATTACTGAATGGAATATTATTAAAGGGTGCTATAATTTGATGTAGCAGAGAGTACTACCATGGCTAACTATCCATCAGCAAAACCCTGAAAGATGCCATGATGATTTTCCTGGACAGAGCAGGTGAAAAAAGGAGGTGAACTACAACTGTAAGGCAGATAACCACATCTTTATGGCTGAACATCCACTGTGGTGTCAACAGGCTGATAATGTTCACAGTGGCCTTGCCGTGTGGCAGAATTGCACACTTAATAAAATCCCAAAATATGAGCTTTAAAACTAGCAATGTCAAAGCAAAAATGCAAACAAAATTTATTACAGTTATAAATCATTTTAAGTGAGATTTTATATAGGAAGTGGTTGCATTCTACTTGAAATTATACATATACGGACTCTTTTCTATCAGCCTTTCTTCTCCACTCTTCTTCCCCTAACTGGCTGCTGATTTTTTCTCTCTNCTTTTGCTTTTTTTTTTTTTTTTTTTTTTTTTTTTTTTTTTTTTTTTTTTTCCCAAAAAAAGTCCTCTCTATTACAGTACTTGTTCTACTTTGTTCCTCTTCCACCATCATACTTCAAAGACTTCCAGGAGTCAGACAAAGTTCTTTCAACAAGGTAACACTTTCCTTCACAGAAAGGCAAAATTCTTCTCTCTATAAGGCAGGAGCAGTAGGAGCAGTCTAAGTACCCTCACCAGTGGTTTTTTTCTTTTTCTTTTTTCTTTTGTTTTTTTTCTTTTTTCTTTTTTCTTTTTTTTTTTTTTTTTAACATATCCTATCCCTATGACTGTTGGAAAAGTATGAGACAAATTTCATGAGCTACAGTTGTTAAGGGAGACCACATGATTTATTTATTCTCCTCACATCACAGAGGGACTCTCAGTCCCAGACTGGAATAGAATCAAGATCTATCTATCTTTTTACAAGTTTTTATATCATTGTTCCCAAATTAAATACTCTGCTTTAAGATTTTAAAAAAATACTTGTTTTAGAAAATAATTTTTCAGTTGATGTGTTTTAATAATTCAATATTTTTATATATAAAAATATAACTTCAGATTACTTTTGCAGAGAGGAACTTGGGATTTTTATTTAACTGTGTGGAGAAAACTATCTTAGACTGTGACTTCTGAATTTATTTGATTTTTTTTTTAAATTATTGAATTTGGGTACTTCACTACACTGAGGGATTTTTCTGGTTCTTTTTTATATATATGTAGATTCTGATATCTACAAAAGTTAGTAAAAGACAGTACAGGGTGACAGATATTTTATTTCAATTGTACAATAATGATCTGTAAAAATGTTGTGATGCAAGAATGATAATGAAAGCTGTCTCAAAGCTAAGCCATGGGAAACACTGATGTTTTCTGATTTACGTTGTGGCTTTAAAATCTTACAAAACTATTGACATATACAGTTTGACACTGATGGTTCCTGAGGACATTTAATTCACCTAATGGGCTGAATATATTTTATTTGTAAAAATTATTATTAATAAACAGGAGGTTTTTGCTTGTTTGATTGTTTGGGTTTTTGTTGTTTTGTTTTTTTTTTTTATTTCAGTACATGCTGTATGCTTTTACAAACTTAGATAAAGCTAATAAATTACATGATAGCTCTGAACATATACACCTTGAAAATCAAACCAGTTTTGACACACTCCATAGTAAATTGCAATTGCAGCATACAGTAAAAAGGCTTTACAGATAATGCGTGTTTCAATAAATAAATGTTTAAGATGGGCTTTGGGTGGCAAAGTCTCTTTTGGAGGGTGGTGCCTGCAGTGGTTGCTTCTGTGAGGAGTAGCCCACGTCAGAGCAGGTCGGGTAGGTGCCCAAGGGAGGCTGTGACCCAGTGGGAAGCAGGGTCCTGGCAGGACCTGTGGTCCCATGGAAAGAGGAGCCCACACTGGAGAAGATGGAGTTTGAATAGTCCTTACACTGAGGAGGAAGGAAAGATAGAGAAGAAGTGTGATGAACTGACCACATTCCCCATTCCCTGTGCCACTGGCAGGGAGGACATAGAGAAAATTGGGAGTGAAGCTGAGCCTGAGGAGAAGGGAAGGGTGGTGGCAAGGGTTTTTAAGATTTGATTTTATTTCTTGTTTTCTTGCTCTGATTTGATTGGCAGTAATTGAAACTAATTTCCTCAAGTTGAGTTTATTTTGCCTGTAACTATAATTGTGTGAGTGATCTTTTCCTGTCTTTACCTCAACCTGCAAGCCTTTGATTTTATATTCTCCACCCTGTGCAGCTGAGAAGTGGAGTGAGAGTGCAGCTTTGTTGGGTAGCAGGTGTCCAGCCAGGATCAACTGACTACAAAGTTATAGATGTCATTTTTAGGGCTGTCATTATTTTAAAGACTGGTAGGATATAAAATTAAACAAAACAAAAACAAACAAAATAGCTATTCTAAAAGTATAAATACAACTAATCTGAAGCATGAACTATTACAGGCATTCTCACAGAGTTCCATTAGGTAAATATTAGTTTTTGCAATCTTTCTGACAACACACATTTTCTCTTCCCTTTAAATTAATTTTACAGAAGATTACAATTCCTAAAACTCCCTGGGGACTTGAGCTGACTGAAAAAGGAGAGCTGCTGAATCACTATATAAAAGGTGAACAATTTTCATGACTGATACAAACATCTCAGAGACCTTTCCAAATCGTTTCAGTTAGTGCAACGTGTTCTTTATCTTGAAGAATGGTTTGAACCATACTTTAACTCAAATACTCTTTAAAGCTCTGCAAAATCCACTACTGAGCCAGACTGACTTTGACAAGTAGCTTCACCTTTAAATTTCATGTTTTTGCAAAACATGGATTATCTCTGCTGGCCAAAGTGCTCTTATGTTTCCTATCTCATCTAATTAGACCACTGCAATGTTTTCCCAGCAATCTATAATGTTTTTATTCTGCTTCTTTTGGATTTTTGTGAGATTTTTGGCCAGGGTTTTTATACAGTTTCTGTTGTTTTCTTTACATGTAAGACCGTCCCAAACCTTCTCTCATTGTTCAGTCTCTCACAGGAGATAAATAAATGGATCAGGACTGTGAAAGTTTTATTGGACCAGAATAAGCAAGTCTGCTGATCAAAGAAAACTGAGGGGAGAAAACTGCTCAGGCATTTTTTAGAATCTGGGATTCTAGTAAGTGCTGGCCAAATCTGAGGTACAGACTCAATGTACTGGAAGGCTTTACAAAGGATAAGGTTATTTTTCTCAGCTATTTTTTCATGCTACCATCCCCCTGACAACTAGGGGCCTCTCTTTTATGTGGATTAAGTCTGTGCCAGCTGCTGTTTTTTCTCAAATTCCCATTCAGTAAACACTGCCTTATTAAAAAGACCAGATTACTCACAATCATTTTTAAAAAGTCAAAAATATTGTTATGTAGTTAATTGTGATTGTATATTGATGATATCAAATCCTTATTTATCCTGATTTTATATATTTTTGCTTGCTAACAGCATGGTAATTTCAATGAATGGGGAAAGATAAGTATACATATGTATACAGCCTCTTATTTCTATTTTTTGACCTATTTACACCAAGCACAGAGTAAATACACTTTATAATTCACAGAAGGCTAAGCCAAAATCATCAATATGGGTGAGCAAACCCATGTTTTGAAGTCTAGCTCTGTCTGATACTCTAAGGTGGATATGCACATCATTATGTATTCTTCACCACAGGTCAGTTGCTTAGCTACCAGAGAAGTAGAGAACTACTAATTGAAAGTATTCAGTATTGCTGGCAGCATCTGTTGCAGGACACTGGTCTTGGAAACACTCAGATATAAATCTTGCAGGAGGAAGAATGAAAGAAAAATCCACACAATATAATTTTGCTGAAAATAGCAAATGTCTTTCTTTGGTATTGTAATGTATGAATTATCATCAGTGAAATTATATTGATTCTGATGACCATCAAATGCTCCTGTGATTAATTTCATTGTAGAGATTAGTTATTCCCAACACCTTTATATGCTTTGGTTATATTTTAGATGCCATTGTTACAAATAGTGGAGTAATTTCTTAATTATATATATCTCCATCACATTTCCAAGTGATTCATTACATTCAGAGGCCTCTAGTTAATAGTAAAGTCAATTTTTTAAAAAAAATTACAATCAAGAACTGGCAAGAATATTATCCTCTCTTGAGGATAAATTACTAAATTACTAAATACTAATTACTAAAACTCCTGCATTTAGTCCACATGAAAACTGAAATTTTGTAGTGCAACAAACACTCCTTCATTTCAGCTCAGAGAAGAATTTGACAATATATTATTAACTTTTCACAGTATTCTCCAGTGTAGGTGGGGTTTTTATTTTATCTTATTGTTTTTTTCTTTTGCATTCAGTATTTTATTACTTCATTTTCTGGCACTGTTAATGTCTGGAATAAAAAAGTTAAGGCCATGTTGTTGGGATAAATGAGAGGCTCTGTTTTAGCTATTGTCCTCCATATACTTTTCAAATGAAACATTTTCAACATTTACCTTTCAGCTGTCAGATTGTAAAAAATAAACTTGGACTAGAATTAAGTTCTACTGCAGTTTTGCTTATAAAGTATTAGGAAAGCATTCCTTGTAACAAAATCTCAGAAAATCAACAAAATTGAGAAAGTTCAGTTAAAGTTCTTCCATAGAGAAATGTCTCACAGGTAACTACACATGAATTCAATAAATTTATATTTCCATAGATAGTTAGATAGTTTTAAAATTAGGGTTGCTCATAATGATGGCTCTGTTTATATACCATTGTAGATTTGACACCCCTGTAAGAGAATGAAAGATGCAAGTTTGTTGTATTTGTCTGATTTCCAGAGACTTTAAAGAAAAATCTTTAGACTTTCTGGGCTTACTTAAATTACATTGTCCTAAGACTACCTCTTCAGATAACAGGATTTCATATGCTCTTACCTGGGAAGAGAATCAAGAACTTGAGGAAATAAAATACATTTAACGGACAGACTTCCATGTTAATTTAGCCATGGTAATTTTTATCTTTTATTTATGGATCAAGTGTGCTATTGCAGGACTCCAGTAATATAACTTGCAACTCAGTAAATCTTTTTTAAAAACTTGTGAATCTGGAAAGGAATTTCACTCTACTTTTTGCTTAACTTGTGCAATTGTTCACTACCGAGTAGGCCTAGAACTGTCCTTTGGATGCCTTTATAAATATCCCTAAACCAAGTCATCAGGAAAAGTAGCAAGTGCAGCTTGTTGCAGACAACTTCAGCTCACACAACTGTACATTCTAAGACATCCAGTTGAATATTCATATATTTATGACTGCATCGCCTTGCAGTCAGGAAAAGGTCAACAAGGTAGCTGAAATAGCCCTTCATGGAAGAAGTGAATAAAACTCAGGGAACACAGCAACATTCCAAGTGCTGAGCTGTGTTTAATATACCAAGAACACCTTAATTATAAGCTATGAATTCAACCAAAATTTTGATTTACTCACCCAAATGAATTTTTCTCCTCTCGTAAAACAATTATAGTTCGAAAAACATTAAAATATTACTCATTAGTCTCAGCTAATTCCTGATATCCCAAAGCCTAGGGAATATCGGCAACTTCACAGCTTCCTTGCCATCCCATGGGTCTTTCCAGAGATGATTCTATTGTATTTAAGCTCTGCACTTTTCTTGGTTTTCCTTTCTATAACTTCCTCTTTCAAAACTAAATTTTCTGTTACATGAGGAAGTAGATTTAATTTCATAAGTTAACATCATTTTAAGAGAGCAGTTGCTTAGTGCTTACTTGCCTTCTATGCTTAAACCAAGACACTGACTAGTGCTTTTCATCCCTTCTTATCTTTTTGGAATACTCTAAAATCCGTATAGACTATTCAGGGCTCAATGATTCTTTGGTCTCTTCTTAGGTATTCCCGTAAGATGTAAATAATAAAGCTGCTAACATAGAGGACTAAAATATTTCAGTAAAACCTATTTTAAATTTGGGAAATAGGTAAGTGATGATTGAAGGAAGAAACCATTTTTCATCCAAGCAGATATTAGGCAAAACTTAAACAAGACCTACTAAACTTGCACCTTGGAAATCACAAGGTATAGATAATTTACAAACAATAATTGGAAAAGGCTCAGCTAATGAGGTCTCTGGACCATTAATAATCTGTTTCAATAACTGTGAAGATCCCAAAAGACTGGTAAGAAACTGTCACTGTATGTCTGATTTAATAAGGTAAAACCAATAGCCCAAATAACTACATATTTTTCAGTCTGACCATTTTCACAGATTAAAAAGGATAAATATTGAGGAAAATTCAACAGAAACATTTTGAAAAAGCTAAATTAATTAATGATTATTAAATCTTTTCATGATTGGAATATGAATAATTATAGAAGGCATGGGGCAAGGGAGGTAATATAATATCTCTATATGACACTAGACTATTGTGTCTTCTGCATTTCCCAATTCAACTCATACATCACAAAGTTTGAAGGAACAAAACAACCAAACAGATGCCCCACAGCTGATAGAACTCAGTAAGGCTCCAGATGGATGAAAAGGATTTGGCTCAGTTAGGTGGAAAAATAAAGTGTCCAAAGGTTGGTTGTGGAATTTAGACATTTGGATAAGAAATAAAACAAGCATTTGAAATATCGGTACTGTGGTGTTATATTTTAAAATCAAAAATTAAATCAGACTACTTAGTCAGGACTTGATTCACAGACTAAAAAACTAGCTCTGTCCCTTTGATTCTCACAAATCAATCTGCAACAATGGCCAGCAACACACCCTCACAACTACAAAGGTCAACACCATCCTGAACTGTATTAGGAAGAGCACCACCAGCAAGCAGATTTATGTAGATCCTTTCCTCCTACTCAGCACTGGTGAGACATCTGGAGTGCTGTTCCCATTCTAGGCTCCACAGTACAGGAGGCATGAATGTATTGGAGAGAGCACAGTGAAGGACCACTAACATGATTCAAGGGTTGTAGCATATGTTGAACTAGGAAGACTGAGAGTTGGGAGTTTTGCCAAAAGAATAAAGGGTTCAATGGGATTTTGTTAATGTGTATCAGTATTTAAGGGTAGAAATTAAAGATGTAGCAGCCAGACACTTCTCAGCAGCACCTGACAAAAAGACAGGAGGCAGCACACACAAATTAAAAAGCAGGAAATTCCAGTTAAACACAAGGAAATGTATAATTCCTGTAGAATCACTAAAAAGTTTGGGTTGAAAGGGATCTCTTAAAGATCAGCTAGTCAAACTTTCAGACATGGGCTGGTACGTCTTTAGTCAGGTTGCTCTTTTGACCAGGTTGCTTGAGGCTGTAAGGTGGTTGAGCACTGTGACAAGTTGCCTGGAGAGGCTGTAGAGTCTCAGTCCTGGAGAAAGTAAAGAGCCAGCTCACAGCAATCTGCTCTAGTTCATCTTGTTTTGAGGAGTGGGATTGGGCAACATGACCTCTGGAGGTCCCTTCCAGCCTTAATGATTCTGTGATTCTATGGTGGAAAATAAAAGAGGCAACTGTTACATTGCTGGTATATATGATGTTTGAAATGGATCTTCCCACAAAGCTTTATTACTAGATACTGAAATATTTCAGGTATTATAATTTATATACAAATTGTTAAACTAAATATGGACACTTGCCTTATGAACTTTTTGTTCCTTTCTCCTACTCCTGAGTACACAGGGAAGCATACAAATAAATTCTACTTTCTCTCTTTATCAACCAGACCTGTCCTACAATCACTGAAAATTTTGAGACACTCTTAAAGTCACTGTGAGTTTTAGTAATATTTCTTTTTTCAGTTCTCATTCTAACAAATAGACGTAACTGAGAGATATTTAAATGCTATGTACTAATATTCAAGACTTCAGTTTCAGACATGTGTGAGAGGTGGGAAGCCTTCATTGAAATTGTGAAATTGTTGAACAAAAAATATGCTAGCACTGTAAAATAAATGGTTGCCAGTATTTTTCTTTTGAGGGTTTTTCTGGCTTTCTGTGTCTTCCTTTACTAATTTTCAGACTTTTCTAAGGGTAACAACATTCTCACCGGGTCTATTATCAAATAGCTCCTTCATATCGTTTCTATACTGGGAAATTAAGCCACAAGCAAACACTTTTGCACAACTGTTCTTTCCTGTAAGAGTGTTTTTTCTATTAAATATATGGGGGGGGACACCTCAAACAACAGAAAAGTAGTGTTCAGAATAAAGAAAAGCTGACTAAGAGTTACAATATTGCATGTTTCTTAACTCAGCATCTAATTTCCTCTTCAGTTATATATCAATGACTTTGACATGGAGAATTATACAGTATTTCCCTATTAAACTGGTGGCTTATATAAAGATATGATTTCCCACTCATTTTTTGACTCTAAGCTAGTCTTTGAAAATGTAATTCCTGAATAATTACCTCCTATCCAAAAAAA
>WEIU01023802.1:28074-43684 GCA_013389925.1 Aegithalos caudatus | reverse complement strand
GTTGCTTTCTGGAATTTATTTTTATTATGTTGCTTTTGACTTACTGATGTAGTTACTAAATGTGCAAACTGAATTGGTCTAGACAGTCCAGCTGATAGCAGTGGTTAATTTAGCTGCAGTTGTCATTGTTCTGGAGATGATAGTAAGCACTTCCCACCTTCTCCTCATGCCTTCTTTTTATACTAGGAGGAAGAAACAAATTGAAATAGTCTACATTAAGAACAGTGCTACAACAATTTGTTAAAATCTGTCAATCTTCTGTTAGTCTGTCATCTCTCCTGCCACATTCCTTTAGAATCCTGGAAAACTGGAAAAGAGAAAAGAGGAAGCATCCTCTAACTTTTCTTGGCGTTTCATTCTCAGAGTGAAACCATAATCAACTCTCACAGTTTCTACTGCAAATATATTTCCTGATAATAGAAAAAAATAAATAAAGCAAATAAGACATGCACAAGCAATTTAGTCACTTGAATGAACAAAAAATTAAAGCTTTATTTAAGTACAATGAATTATCATATTACTTATTCCAGCCATATTGGGATATTTCATATTTCATTCCTGAGACTCTCGCAGTTGTTTGCTGTGACAAGACGTCATGCCAGGAGTCTTTTTTGTTCCTTTTTATGTTCTTCAATCCAAATTATAAATTCACTCTGCCTTCTTTAGTCCAGTAGATACCTTGATAATCAAAACTTAACAATTTTCCTTTTACCCCATTCTCTCGTCTTCCCAGCCTGCTTTCCAGACCACTCTACTTAAAACTGTCTGTCCTTTGGGAATCAAAAACTGAAATAAGGTGGGGAACTTGCTAACCTGTGGGTTTATGTGGGTTTAAGATTGTAGGATCATAGAGGTAGAAATCCAGAAAGCCAATAATCATCTAAATTCCTACCTGTACTCTTTATTATAACTCACCCAGGATGCCAGCTTATTGAATTGTGACTTGCATTCCAGTGCATATTGTCTAGTTCAAAAATATAAGAAGTGCTCATTTCCTTATCCATATAGATTCAGCTTATGCTCAATTTGTATGCAAAGCAAATAATTTGCTCATACTTGTAAAGGATATGCATTATCAGAACACAACACCTGCAGGACAAAGGATAGGTTAATTTCATTGTTGCCACAAAGCAAAGGAGATCATTATAGAGCCTGCAGTAACCAAGCTCTGTGAAATAGCTGCATTAGTCATTAACTTTCCAGCACTAAATTTCATATCAGACTCAATTAACTACTACATAGCTTTTAATGACAATATTTTTCAGATGCAGCTTTTGTTTACTAATAAGATTTCCCATCACAACCAACTTTGTCATTACTTTGGTGGCATTAATATTCAAGTCTTGTGTTTCTCTGAAGAAAATGGAGCAATGAAATTCACATTTGCTGAAAGTACTCCTTGAATTATTCTTCTGAATTCTAAAGCATTTAAGTTGTACTTTACCACTAAATGGCAATAAGTGTGTAGGTGAATGATGTCTCTGCCTTATATCCCCAGATCAAACTGGAATTTTTTATAGAACTTCCATATATTTGACCAGAACATTTCTGTAGTGTTTGAGACTTTCGTGATCAAAGGATTTAAGTTTATTTTCTAATCATACTGAAATTCAAAGCTCAGAATAAAAGAAGTCACAAAGTTAATATAACCAAAAGTCACAAAGTTAATATAACCAGAAAATAATTTACATAGTAATTAGCACAATATGCACAAAGAGCAGTCAGATTAGGATATCAGATCATCCACAACCTACAGAAGAAACATTTCAGAAATATCTTTGAAACTTCAGAAATATTTTCATGTCTATGAAATGAACCCAAGAAGCCCACACTGGCTTCTTGTCTTTAATTTTTAAAGGTAAAACCTTAAAATGGCACCTATTTAAAGCAAAAAGAAGAAAAATACCTATTTGTTGTATTCTGCTTTACAATACAGTGAGAGGGCAACTTTAGCTGTTACTGGCTTTATTATTGCACCTGATAATAGTTGTTTTGTATCCTTGTATTAGAAAAACAGAAGCTGAAACTCACCATTTGCTTTCAAAATTATTTTTCCTATGCTATTACCATGTTTGTTTCAGCCCCCTTAGAACTGCATTTCATTTTTATGTACCTTGTAATTTGTAGTCATATCATCTGAGACTCTCATTTCAAAACCAATCAGCTCCCTATTCATTCACCTGCTTCTGGGTTCTGAAATACTCACTGTGCACTTATCTCTCCAGTATTGTTTTAGATATTTTTCTCTTTTCTGTTGGTTTTGCCCTCTTAAATTTTGCATCGGAATAGGCACATTTCTGTTTTAAACATATTTTGTCCTTTTTTTCATATGTTTTCATCATCGATTTCTCAAGAATTCTTCAGTGACTTCCAAGTATTCTGCTAGACTAATCTAGTAAAGTAGGGAATTCACAAGTCTTCTTTTGCACCACCAAAGAGTATTTAATTTATCAATAAACAGCATGCAAACAGTAACATACCAGGTTGCATTCAGAACCAAAGAGATGCTTTCTCCTAATTTCTGCATTCAGATTAATGTACAAACCTAAAACACACATCACTTTAATTATCACTCCTTTGGACAAGGAAATCAGACAGCATAAGTAAAATCTATATTGGACATTAGTTTTCTTTCAAGTTTTATTGTAGCAGCCACCTATGATAGGATTTATAGAACCCTTTTAAAGGTGATCTTAAAGGTCAGCATTACCCAAAGAAGGGAACTCACAATATGCAGAAAAGAACCAATTCTGGGATGACAGTTTGCTGTCTTACTTTCTGCTGCATGAGGAGCCATACAAATGCTATGTTCTGAAGACATAAGCCTGAATAATAACATTCACAGCTTTTAAAGAATTTTGAAGTATTCCTTTTTAAAAACAANAAAAAAAAAAAAAAATCAGGCTGACAGAGGCACTACACAGATTTATTTTTTTAATTATAAAATAAACCCCCCCAAATTTTCACCTCCTCATTATATTTTATTAGCCTTAACTACTGGCTGAAATATTATATGTAAAAAGCATTACCTGCGCAGAGAAGCCTTGCAGGTATAATCCTACCATAACTGGTAGAAAACAACTTGAAAGTGTCTCATGAGCTTACTCTCCTAATAGTACACATTTAGAAAATATTTCATGCTTCCAAAATGATCTTGTACTTTTATGCCCACTTAAATAACATTTATTGTGAGAAAGCATGGCTTCAGGAGACTGTGTAACAGGTTTGTCTTCTGTTAGTCCATATAGTTTCTGCACAGTTGCCAGGCATTGAAACAATTGAAGCAATTTAATTAGCAGTGCCCTCTTCAAAATCCAGTTTTCCACTGAACTAACCACATAACTCCTAATCTCTCAAGTGGTGAAAACCTCCTGATAATATCTCCTCTTTATTGACTCAGAGTTGTCATAGATACATAAATTCTCGAGTTCAGAAACCATTTTTTTCCAGTCAGTTATGCTGGTACAAATGAATATCTGAAGGACAACACAAACTTTACAGAATATCATGAAATAAAGTCTTCAAGTCCACTACGTTAATATCAATATTAATGATATGAGAAAAGCACTAAACTGAGGAAATTGGGAAGGATTCTCACAGTCTTATTACAGAAATGTTCCTACAGACTGAAGACCAGTAAAGAGGAATGGAAACACAAAGAGAAGAAGAGACACATTTCATTTGTTGAAAAAATGGATTCATAATGGTTCAGCACACCTCTTCTTCAAAATAATAATTTTGAAGATTGAAAATTAACAATGCACAGAAAAAAAAACTGAATAGTAAACATCTACAATCAGGGTTCTTGATTAATCTGAATTTTAAACCCACCTGAGTTTTCAAAAAGGCACCTCATTTATGTCATCAGACTGGAGTCATTCTCTAGCAATACATTTAGGAACCTGCCTTCTGCTTCCTTCAGGCAACAGTACTAGACCATGGTTCCTTATACTAAACATACTGGGATCATTAAACTGCCAGCTGCCAAACTTCCATTAGATTTGCACTGGCTTTCTCATCTCCCAGATTTGTAAAGTTAATATTAGACTCAATATCACTTCCATGATTGTCATATTCACTCTGATAAGAAAGGGGTTTTATAATTATCTATACTTATACTTAAGTAAATTATACTTACCCCACTTTTGATTTATTAAGAATACAGTTTTAGCAGGTAAGGAGGGAAATCTCCAAAACTGATATGGGAAAGAGAAGCCAATTCAGGGATTGAAATATTTATGTATTTCATTTTTCTTGCTGTTTATACAAAACAAATTCTGTATTCTATTCTATTCTAGCAATGTCTTCTGAAAATTGTCAGATAATACAAAGTAGAAGTGGGTTTTTTTAAACCTGGGACAAATAAGGACTACTGAATACAAAAGGATGCTTAAGTTGAAGATCCCATTAAACTTCATAATGAAAAAACATTAAAATTCACTAAGACAGAACATTTTTAATTACTTGCTCTTGGATAAATCTTCACTACCATTTCTTCATCACATCTCAGGTTTAATGGATCCTAAAGAAATTATTGTACCTTTTAAAGTGACCTTTTACAATCAAAGTACATTACATTCCCTGTACATACAATTTTAAATTGCATTGTGAAATTTTTGCCAATTTTTACAATTAATAAGTGTGGATCAGTAACATTCATTGTCTTGCAATATAAATAATGTGTAAAATATATTGTAGATATAAAATATTGTAATACAAATTAGATGTTTCTTTTTCTAAGAAAGATTAAGCACAAGATAGGAAAAATAAGGCACAATTAGCTAAAATAAGAAACTAAAAAAATTACCTGCAGGGTTAAAGAAAAATTGTATGTTTTCAAATACATGCCCTATATCACGCATTAATGACCACTCTCCTCCATTCTAATTTCTCTGAAGTTTATCATAATTTTACCAGTGACCTGATTATTCAGGTATTTCTTCAGACTCAGAGAAGGAGTCCCAGGTTCTTTCAAACTTTGTCAGCCTACACTGGACTGAATGGGCTGGTTCATTTTGTTCTGACTACAAGCACATTTGTAGAACTGAAATCTTACAGACCTGTTCCAACAGAGAGAGCTGAAAACTGTCTGTAAGATGTGTGAACAACATTACCATTTCTTTCTGTATCTAATATGAAAGGCATTGACAATTAGCATTTGCTGAAGAGCTAAGCTCTGTCTTATCTGTGATAAGTTTCAGCTCTGTTCTCATCCTCTAAATTAAGGAGGGAATGTTTTACTCTATTTGTATTACTCTCCAGTCCATTCAACCTGTGAGGGCTCTATTTATTAGACCATATAAAAGTTTATTGGTCCTCAAGAAGTCAAGAACACCTCTTTTTCCTACTTATCTAGCTGATTAGCATAGCAATAATCACATTCTTGTTAAAGTTAAGTTTTTTGGTAGTTAAGAGTACACCCTAACTGATGAAAGCAGTTTTAAAATTGAATGTGTGAGGGAGGTGATAGTGGGGCATTTTTATAATATGCATTCATGCATTGATAAAATTCATTTAGTAGTAAAACCACATTTTCAAAAATTGAAAAGGACCCCTCTGGGAAGCCAGTTTAACTCTGGTGTTTATTAAAAACAACTCATGTGTTCACTGCAAAAAGCCCTCACATTCTTTTCACAAGAGGTGTTAATTTTAACCCTCATTATTAGGACATGCCCTTAACTGCTCAAGCTGCAAGATATATTGACATTTTCATATGGTTGTTATCATGTACATTGATACAAAATTGTCAGAAAAAAAGCTAATCACCTCATTCCTCACATATTTCTACCTGAAGGTTCATCCAGGCAACCCAAGGGCAATGGCTTTGCATTACAGCTTTATCAGCAGTTTGTCTCAAGGAGGTAACACAAAAAGGTTTTAAGAAGACATGTAGAGATATGATGTTTTTCTAAAATGAACAAGCAACCACAACAAAATTGTATTCCAGTTCTTGAAAATAAAAATCTTCAGGGTAGTCTCATCACCAGCCTTTGAGGGCATGAAATCCAGGGCTATTAATCAGAAACATTCAAAAATATTTTGTTCATTATAATCTTTTTGTTACTGGGTTTTCATGCAGAGGCTCAATAAAGACCTTTTAAATGAACTACAAATTTCAAAACAAGTTAATATAATTTTAACTTTGTCAAGGTGAAATATCACTATAGTGTAGTTGCATTGCTCTTATAGAAGTGTTTATACTAAAGTAAGGCTTTTCTAATTAAGAAGTGCTGGATGACAGACATAATCCTCCTAATATCTGTTCAACTTGAATCCTTGTATTAATTTGCTAGGACGTCCTTCCTCATTTCTACTTCTTAAATTATACAAAATATAGGTAACAGTGAATATTTTAAATATGAATTATTTGCATCTTTGAGTTTCAAACAAAAGGATTTGAGACAAAACTGATTCAATACATTGAACTCAAGTTCAAAGAAATTCCTTGAGTTTCTCTTATTCTGGGTTTCTGGTTTTGTGTTTGTTGGCTGCTGGATTCTTTTCAAACTGGTTTCAAGAACTGGAAAATTAAGCTGAAAAACGGCAGTTCTGTTTATGAAAAATTTCATGCAGCAAACACACACTTTTCAAGAAAAGATGATACATGGGAGCTACACTGTTATTTTTACCCAAGATCATTTACAAGTGCCTTGGAGAAAACAAAATTTGAAAATCGGTTCCAGCCTGTCCTTAAATAAAACATTCAATGGATAGTTTAATCATACATAATCATAATTAGAGCCAAATAGTATCTCTAAAAGAAACAGAAGACTAGTACGTTTTTACTCTAAACCAGATAATTTTTTGTAGAATGGACAATAATGTATTAAATACTACAAGACCAATTCACCAAAATGCTGCAAATATATTTCTCTGTGTTACTGTCACTACCTGTGGTGGGTTAATGTCTGGTTAAGTAGCCTACCAAGCTACTCTCTCACTCCCTCAGCAGGGCATAGAGTGAAAACAAGATGAACAAACTCACAAATCAAGGTGAAGACACTTCACATCACAGACAAAACAGACTACTTTAGAAACACTAATTTAATTTATTGCCAATAAAAATAGAATAAGACAGAAAGTAACAAAAACATAACTAAAAACATCTTCTTTTCCTCCACCTCCAATTCCCAAGTTCAATTTTACTGCTTCATTCCCAAATGTTCTACCTCCTCTCAACCCCAAACAGCACAAAAAGGACAGGGAATGGGGGTTAAAGTAATTTCAGAACACCTCATCCCTACCACTTCTTCCTCCTTACCCTTTTCCCCTTCTCCATCACGGATCTTTTCAATGGGCTACTGTCCTCCAGAAACAGACTGCCCTAGCATGGGTCCCCATGGGCCACCATTCCTTCTAGAAAGCCTCCTGCTGCACGAGCACATCCACCTGCTCCAGCTGAAGCTCTCCACAGGCTGCAGTGTGGTTCTGCACAGGTCACAGGACACTTCACTATGGCCTCTGCTGTGGACTGTGTAGGATTCTACAATTTTCCTTACTGACCTCTCTTAGGGTCTCTCACATTTATCTCACTTCTCTCTCACAGCTGCTGTTGTACAGCACTTTTTACCCTGCCCTAAATATGCTATCACAGCAGCACAACATTGGGATCAGCTTTGGCTAGCACTGGATCCATTTTGAAGCCAGCTGAAAGTGACTGTGCCCAAAAGAAGGACAGTTCCTAGTCTCTTCTCACAGATGCCATCTCCAAAGCCCACTTGCTACCAAAATTTTGCCCAATAAACAAAACATATTATTTGAAACTTCTAAATTGCTTAACACCCTGAAAGAATACTGATATCTCAGCTTTAAATGTTTCCTAGGTTTTTCTGTAAGTCCGTGTAAGTGATTTCTGCAAAAGGTTCAAATCCAAGCTGTTACTTTCATTATTAATGCAAAGAATATTTTCAGCCTAAGACCTAGAAGGCTACTTCCATCAGACCTGACAGTTTCTCTAGCAAAGCTAATAAGAGCTGAAGAGAAAAAGTTTTTAAAATTGAGTTCCTTAAGTGTCTGAGAGGATCTTTATAAAGTACTTTCTGATGTCATGAGACTGAACACCTTTTCCTTGTGTACTATACTATATCCTTGATGTGAATTATACAATTTACGTATACACCTTTTGGTTATGGATGGCAGGAGTAGCTGGGGAGGTTCAGTAGGTATTCTGGGAAAAAAAAACAACCTAACTAATCAAAAGTTAGGTCAAGGAATTAAGCTCAAAGAGAATATTTCAAATTTCTGTACATGTGAACAGCAAGAATGAGGTAAAATAAATTTAGAACCACAGTTTAAGATATTATGTTACATGAATTGGCATTTCACCCTTCCTTTCTCACAGGCCAGTAGCCTTTTCCTGCTCATTCACTCCTGTGGTGAACCAAATTGAGAACCTGATCTAAGTTAAAATTAATCGAGGGAAAAAAAGCAGTTTTAGCTCTGATTGGTTCCCTGATCTAGTTCAATGAGCAGCAGCACAAACATTCCTGCTAGCCCAAGGGAGGAAGCAAAGCAGGGTGAGAATAAGCTGTCAGGTAGAGAAGGAGGTCAGGGCTGCTGCTTGAGGCAGCAGTGCTCACTGACAGAATACTTGAAACTGCAGCTTGAGGTGTTTTCATATTTGCATTTTTTTCATCAAAGCCAAATCTTCATGTTCTGCTCTTGATTAATTCTGATGTTCCCAGAGAAAGACTACAGCGTGAATCTTTGCTTATAAATACTTTTAAAGTATTAGCCATTTCAGTTTACTTTGTTTTTTCTTTTTTATGAATAACAAGGTTAATTAATGAAAACAAAGGTGAGGTCGTTATTACAACAGTGGAGCAATTAAAAAAAAAAAGCCCAGACCAATGCAAAAATAAGCTAAATGAAATTATGTTGCTCCATCAGTTCAGACTAACAGTGTTTTTAGACTAGTTTCTAGTTTTTAGCAGCTTCTGTAATTGAATGTTGTGGAAAACTGCCTCTCCCGGGATGTCCTATTTTTAAGGGTATTACTGTGATATTTGAACAGTTTTGCAAGCCTCTGTACATATGTAGCTGTCTGACATGAAAACTAGCTGTGCAGGAGTGAATCAGTATTCCAATCTGCACTAGTTATAACTTTTAAAGCAGTGATGCTTGCACATAAGACTAAGATTCAATTTATGTGCTTATAAACAGGGAAGACACAAACAAACCAGCTTTCTGTGGAAAAGCAGTCAGTTAAATTTACAGCCTTGTATTCACAGAATGACTGCAGCAGAGCAGATTACACTAATTTAGAGATGAAAATCAGTAAATATACAGCAACTACTGCATTTCATTTGTACAGCTGCTGACTGGAAATGAGGTAAGAATGCAGCAACATGTCATCTAGCTACTATTTGCTACCCTGCGACAAAAGATCAATTGCATGGCAAAGAAATCACCTACTTTTTCACATATCCATGGATCATAGACCCCAATTAAATACAAAGATCTTCAAATATTTTTCAGGTAAGGAAACTTCATAGGTATTGCTTAAGAAATCAAATGGAGGAAAACAATTCCAGGTGACCAAGTGATCTGATTGTTTTGAATTATAGTATTAAAGAGAAATAACATTTATTCATCCATGCAGCAACAGAAAGCATTTCAGTATCCTGGGCTCACAAGGCAGATGTGATGCTTTGTTATAGCTGTCAACAATTTGCTGCATTGCAGGCTAATGGTAGTGGTGTAGGACAGCAGTGCTACAGTAATATTCAAAGACTCATCATTAACCACCACATTCAGATTCTAAAATAGGATATTAATTGAACATACAGGAGTGTTAAAACATGTTAAAATGTAAATAACATTGTCTGTTAAGTTTGAACATCAGTAAATTTCTGCTAGATCTTTAACTCTGCAATTGCAGAAACCTTACAAAATCAGAAGTAGAATTTTAATACAACAGCCTCCTCAGAGAATGGCTTATACAGTCAGACAGATGAAAGCAACAAAGGAATAGTATATATCTATTTCTTCTCTCTCCTTTGAACATGCATATAGAAACACTCATCCAAAAGCACATATATACATTTGTTTAATGACCTAAAATATCCCTGGTGGCTGACACCTACTTGCTTTTTAATATTTTACATCCACTTCATTAAAATAGAATAGAAAAAAAACTAAATTATAATAAAAATTAATAGATGCTGCAAAATTCCATAAAAAGTTATAAATAACAGATTTTCTCTCCTGACTGAAAACATCAAATATCTGATTCTCCCAGATACTGATAATCAAAAACACATTTTCTCCTTCCTGTGTCTGTTTTTCAACAGTTATCCAGTCCATAAAGATTTCAAGGACAAACTCACACTACTACAGAAAATCACCACATCATTTTATATTGCTAAGACAGAAAAGGATCCTCTTTAAAAGACATTTTCATATGGATCCCATATGGATTTTCCTGAAGTTGTTTTTTGTCACTTGGATTTTAGGCAAACCAAACTTAGCCTTTATAATTAGATGTTCACAAAATTACACCAACATTTCCATATACCCATCAAGCCCTTTTAAAAATTGTAGTGTTGCATGATTCCAAACTGTGTATTAATGGTTCCACCTCGAAACTTAATTACTCAGTTTTCCATAGCTGGAGCACAATGCCTATAGCCCTCAGGCACAAACTTGAAAATGCCTTTCGTATAAGGTTTTTGTCTCTAGAATGCTACATGTCCATTCAAAAAAGTGATGGAGAGGGTCATGTACAGAAAGAGTGAAAGCAAAAGCTTTGTGTACAGTCAGTTACTGAATAGTTCCTTGGCATAGAGGGACATACTGTCATCACAGAGGTGCAATCCTGGAGCATTAAACTGAACTCTTCCTATAAGAGGTGCCATATAACTTGTAAGTGGTTTGGTACCATCCATTCATACCATGAATATTATATGGGAGAAAATGAGTCTTGCCAATTTCCACATGCATCTTAAAACAATTAGTAATGTATAGGTCATTGCAGAGTATGATGCTGTTTTTCTTCCTGTGTGATTAAACAGGAAGATAACAGTAATCAGGCAGCATTGATTAACTGGAGGATGAAAGATTTTTTTTTTTCTTTTCAAATCCTGAAATTAAGGCCAAGAGATTTCAGTATGACATTTTTTGTGATATTTGGATATTTTGTTACTTGGATTGTTTTGATAGAAATCAGGGTTTAGTAGTGAAATGACTACAATAGAGGTTGGTGGAAGAGACTGGAGACTGATTCTGAGATGATGGCTTATGTGAAAAGGATGGACTGTGACTGGGATGGTACAGTACTAAAGGGACACTACTGGTGGGGTGTGAGAATCAAAGATGAAAGTAATACATCTACTTTTTTAATGTTGAAATTTCCCATACTATCAAAGATGCCAGATGTTTGCAATGGATGTAAGCCAATACCCTGGGAAATCTTGGCTTTCAAATATAAGTTAAGTTGTTGATTAACTTTTCCAAACTAGTTAAATGAAACATTGGGGGACTGAGCATCCCTCTCTAAACTTGAGCAAACAAAATCAAGAGAAGAGGGTCGTTTCTTCTCATGCATCCTGCATCCCCTAAAACTAAGGATAGGGTCCACACTGGTAACAACGCTGGATATGTCTCCCCATCTGTTCTTTGACCCAGAACTTGAAACAGCCTGTTCTAGATCCTCTTAGTCCAAGTTGTGCCAGAAATGAGTAACAGATGGGTTAGATAGATTTTTCTCTGAGCCAATATTTTAGGAATACCTGATTTTCTAGCAGAGATTATAGTCTCTGGATTACAAATTACTGATGAAGCTTTAAAAAAGAAACATAAAAAGTTAAAATTCTGACCCCTAAAACATGTATATGATTTGTTTTCTTGAACTTCCAACTCCACAGCAGTATAATTTCCTAACATTCAATTCATAATTACTAGCCTCAGCATCACAATACTAGTGAATATAAAGTACAACTATGAGACATATAACATCCTTTCTGTTAGTAATACATTTCCTATAAGTCAGTGTAAACACTCCAATAACTAAAATAGATACCAAATTCTAGACATAAGACTCCTGCACTTCTTTTCAAAAGGAGATTTGGAACAATAAAGAAAAAAAGTGAGAAACTTCTGAGCACTGAAGTAGGAAGCAGCATGGCACAGCAGATAGACCTCCAATCTAGCTCCTCAAACAGTGACTAAGCACATCTTGGTATTACACACTCATCCTTTATCTTTGCAGATAACTCAACATCCATAGAAAGAGACAAACAGCAGCAGAGAGACTTTTCTCACTTTCTTCAAGGGATACAGTCATTCCAGTGAAAAATTTACTCTTGGATTAGTCAGAAAACCTTTTCCAAATTCTAGTGTTTGCATTGTTATTGCTCTGCTAAAGTCAAACCAAGTCAACATGCTTACAGGTGAATCAGCTTAATAGCACAGGTTAGACACAGAAAAAAAGAAAAAAAGAGTCTGCCTTTCAAGGTAATTTTTCAAGGTTATTTTTTTCAAAATTATTTCTTTCAAGTATTTCTTTCCAGGTTATTCAAGAGTTGAAAGAAGAAAATTAATATTAATTCACATAACTTTGTCTTTTTAATTACTGCACATTATATTATGTGCTTCTTTTGGGAAAACATAAAATAGGGACAATTTTATAATATCTTGCTCATACAAGGAAAAATACCAACTGATTCTAGTCCTGTACTTACTGAACTTCTTCTCCCATGTTTGAGTTCTTGGAGATTTTTCATATTAAATAAGAAAGGATTAATATTAACATGCTTGATGTGAATTCTTAACACCAAGAAGGATGGCTCAGAAAGGCAACAAGAAAGTTAGTGTTCATTGGGTTATTGTACATTTAGTCACATGTGTATAGAAATAGCTCCTTGGGAAAAATACAGTGGAAGGATTTATTAGCTAGTGTCTATTTAGCTCTTAAGGTGATCCCACAGAGTAAATTCCAAACAGAAATCCAGCAACACAACTTCTGAGATGTGACATAAATCACCACTACTAAACTCTTCAAGACACACTGGAAAGAATTAAACTTCAGAACCTATAAAGGCTATCACCACAATTTGATATTTTTTACCTTGAACACTTTTTTTTTTCTGAGTGTTTTTTTTTCTCAAGTCTTGCTTTATTCTCGAATTTTATAATAACGGTTAGTAAAAGTAATTTTAAGGTTAAATCTTTTATATATGATGTAATTTTTTCTTGCTTATATTCCCAAATTACTTATCCAAAATGGAAAAACAACAACAAAAAATCAGCATATATATTTTAATTCAAAACTCATGCCATTAATAGAGATACAGGTATTCAATACAATCTTTACCCTGAAGATATTCTTAGGCCTTCTTCCCTTCACTAAAGCAAAAGGAAAGCACATGTATGGCACAAGTTTTCACTGTCTTCAGGTGAATTTGCAGTAAATACGTGAACTCATAGATCCTGGAAGTTTTTAAGAAAGCCATTATATTTTAAAAAATTGAAAATTATAAATACACTGTTTTGTATCATTACCAGGTCTGATCTTTTTGTTAAATTCCTCTTAAGGTGTGGCCTTAAGGATGCTGTTCTAAGTTAACTCCATGAGCCTTCCCTAGACCACCTTAGAGATTTTCAGACATCAATGTTTGAAAGGAGTTGGTACATATTTGGAGAACTCATGTTAAATTTAGGAGATGGATTTCTCAACCAGATCTGGAAGCTGACACTGCCAATTTAAATTTCTTACTATGAGAGCTCAAAGAGAAAAGGAAAGCTTTCATCATACTTTTGATAGTTTTTTGAAATGAAGCCTCATGTCTTTAGCTTATTATGAAACTGCTATCATCTGGAAAAAGTCTATGTAAATCTGTCTCTTGTGAGGTCACAGCTTCATGTTATTGAGCTAAAACCCTCAAACTTTATAGAAATAAACTTATCAAAAATATGTGTGAATAAGATATTATTGAAGTGATACTGTAGGTTTTCAGTAGCCATTTAACAAAGGGGAGAAGTATTTTAGCGTCAGTAATAAATATGCATATTTGAATACTGATATCATAAGCCCTAATTAAAAGTTCTCAATTACCTTGTACAAGTTATGACAGGAATAAAAATAAAAATAAGAGAAAGAAATTAAATTTGGAGAAAAATCTAATTTTCTCAAATAGTTGATTTCTTTTCTGTTTTAAACATGTAAAATCTATGAAAGTGTCAATTATTATTTAACTTCCTATTTCCTTTGAGAATTCTGCAGCCAATTTGATAAAGGGCATGGGGACCTAATTTGTCCAGTGAGGAGCTATCTTCACTCAGCAGGGAGTAGTAAAGGTTCAGGGACACATTTCCTGGCTGCTTGTCCAGTCTAGATGGTGGCAAGGGAAAAAAAGGTCTCCTCAAATTCTTGAAGGCATATGGATATCCATATTTGTTCCTGAACCTCTCTATTCATAAGCTCACTACAGGGGACATTTCAAGGATAGGGGATTAGGAGCAGAGGAAAAGCCAGATGACATGCTTCAGTGATGCATGTTCCCTGGTGATCTGGAAGGATTCAAATGTAAGTTTATTTGAATTTGTTAAAAATTGACCTTAGAAACTGAAACAAATTGTAGAACATTTCCCATTAGACTTACTTCTTCAACTTCTTATTTTTAATTATCATGCATTTCAATAGCACTGTCTATATCCATTGCTCATGACCCCGCTATATAAAGTGTTTGTCCTTTTACTATAGATGGTGTGCCTTTCAATTCTGCTAGTTAATTCTCATGAATGCCAATGTTGTTAAGTTCAGGAGAACTTGACACAAAACGTTTAGGGTACCAAAATATTTTTCTCCAAAATAAATGAGTTATATACAGGCTAACAGAAACTCATATGGATATGAAAAAGAAGCAACAAGAATATCTTACTCTCTTGCTCTTTAAATAATTTATTTTATTTGGTCACTTTTTTTTTCATAATTATGTACATGTTAATTTTGAAAACAAAGTATTTGCAAACAAGATGTTTAATGATCAGGGGAATTTGGCCTCATGTAAGCACTTTAAAATGTATTGCAGTCTTAAAACCCATTTAAGGTGTTCCTTAAGTCTGATTAAATTGCGATTTGATCTTTAGTGCACAGATCAAGATTTATTGGGAAAAAATCAAGTATACACTGTTTATCATCACAAACTTAATTCTGAATTCAGAATCTTCACATCCACCACCAGATATAAAACTACACAGTGGCTACTTGCGACAGAGCTAAGGAAAAGAACATTCCCAGTTTTAAAATACCAGTAGGGCCTCACGTAACTATTCCCCCTGTATCTAATACAGAAGGCTCAGAGTTGATTTTCTTTTAAAGATCTTGAAATCAAGCACAAATATTGTTTATGGAAATATCTTCATTAGTGACATGGAGAGTGAGTGTACTCTCAGGAAGTTGCAGACAACATGAGGCTGAGCATTGCAGCTGATACAACAGATGGGAGGGATGCCATCCAGGAGAACCTGGACAAACTTTAGTAGTGAGCCCATGGGAGCTTCGTGAAGTTCAACTAGCCTAAATACAGGATACTTTAGCTGAGTCTGGGCAATCCCAGACATGAGTAGAGACTGAGGGAAGAACTCAAAGAGAGCAGTCTGTCCTGGTGTT
>WEIU01023802.1:3569-15640 GCA_013389925.1 Aegithalos caudatus | reverse complement strand
TCCTCTTCTCTTCTCTTCTCTTCTCTTCTCTTCTCTTCTCTTCTCTTCTCTTCTCTTCTCTTCTCTCTTTTCTCTTCTCTTTTCCTTGTGAGACATCACTAAAAATGTAGTAGACTCTAGAGACCCAGAACTAAGATAAACACGTTTCTTAAGGTACCCCAATCTAGTCAAAATTTCCCAGACAATGACCATGGCATACATGATAGCAAAGATATTTATTTTTAAAGAGGTTTGGAAATGCTGAGCACTAAGACTAAGCTGAGACAATAGACAAGTAAGAATAGTACTTGACCTATTACTTTGGTACAATACAAAATCAGTGTTAACCATGTATCAATATTTATGTTTTAGCTGATTGGAAATTTTGGGTCAAAGTCTTGTATGAATATTAAAGGCTTATCTCACACTAGGTTTAGTGAAACAAGTTCTCTCAAATTCCCACACCTGATAAATTCATTATATGAACACAAAACATTCACAGACTAAAGAATGAAATTAGGTGCAAAAGTTGAATGAATTTTAGACTGAATCTTGCAGAAATTATCCTCCCAGAAGAGCAAACACAAGAGGGAGGTATGTAAGAATAGAATTTGGTTCTGCACTTCCTCTTTAAAGGATAGCTTGCTTCTTTAACATGATGTTGGATGAACTTGTGGCCAGTGAGTTTGCCTAACATATTTTTAAAAACAAAGTTAAAAATAAACATTTTAGTGGGGAAAAATTCCTATCAAAATTAGGATACAGAAGTCAAGTATTTTTCTATTTGACCAAAATGACAATACAAGTTATTACTAAAAATAAAAACTAATTATCATCATCTACATTTTCATATAGAGAGGTTTTATTTCAGTATCTTTTGTTCTATGGAATGGCAATTAATTATTTTATTTCATAGTTGACATAAATGAGAAGACAATGTTTCCATATAATTCCTACTACATTGGATGAGAAAGACATGGGGAAGGAAGAAAAGTAGGACAAATGAGGACGATCTGGCTACTCTACACCATCATAACAGTTTGGAACATACCAGTTATACACTACTGTTATTTAAAACACTAACCTTGGTATTTATATAAACAAGACTTTGTAGACCTTCAGCAAAATATGAAATATGGAATGTGTAGAGGTAAATCTGAATTTTATGTCCATTCTTCTTGCAGGTAGTAGAAGACAACTGTAATAAACAAAATAATGGTTTCTGCATTTCATTAACAAAGCTTGAGTCTTTCAGGTTGTTTCACTGTTTCTTCACCTTTATGAATGTGTTCTATTTTAGTAGTGATGCTGTTTTATTTTCTGTATGTGCCAAGCCACCATAGAGCTGTGTCTCACACTTCATTAGTAGGTCTGAAGTCTTATAAAATTAAATCATAAAAGAAATGTAGAGAATGAAAACTTTGTAATATATGCACATTTTTTTGTTAGACTGTTCTCATTCTAGAGATTTTTCTGCTTCAAGAAAGAGTAATAATAGTGTATTGCTATGGAAACCTTTTAGTCTTCATATTTTCTTTTCTATTTCATCACCACTTATGTTTTCTGTGGCTTGTAAGTTCACCTGCATTCCTTGTTTTTACCTTAACTTCTGATTTTAACTTTGTGTTACTGTGATAAATTTCTCCTAAAATAATAAATACCTTTTACCATAACATTTTTTATTTTTAGACCTAAATAAATTCAATGGAGAAAAAAAATTATCTTTTTGCTTATCTTAAGTTCTTTTTAAATGTATGTGATGTATTTTCATTGTAAAATGAATGATTAGATGTAATTATCAGACCACTAGGGGGAAAAATGTTATATGTTCCATTTTTGTTACACTTTTTGTGGAAAAAATCTTACCAGCAACCATCTTGCAAGCTTTGTTCTTCCCCCAGGCTTGAAATGAATATAAATAGCTGTCATAAATTCTGCCAACAAACTACTGAAGGAATACAAACTGCAAAAGTGAGGCTGCTTTACCGTGCTGCTGTGCCCACTACTTCACACACAGCACAAGTTCTCCCTTCTCATAATGTGTATGTGCACACACACATCTGTAATGTTCACAGCTGCACTGTAAAGCATCTTTGGTTACTGCATGATAAGGCATGTACAAGTTTCTAATTCATCTTGAAACAAATGCCTATTTAAGTGAATATTTAAGGTTCACAGGAGACAATAGAAAAAGAGAAATGATGCAAGTAGTTGATAAGCCTAGTCATAATTGCAGTAGGCTAAGGATGGTTTCAGACTGAAGACGAATTCATGAGGGATCTCTTCTTCTGTTACCAGAAACTATTTAAAAAAATATATATTTAAATGAATATATAATAATTATTTTACATTCATAGGTGTGCTTGAATTGTTCTTCTAATACATAGTAATATCTATATACAAATGCAAAATGGAAACTGAATAATCAGATACATATCTGTTGCAATGTAAAAGCTATTCTATCAAAGATGAAAATTAGAAATAAATTCTGCACTATATTTATTATGAAATATACAACAAACATTTGAGGAAATTCTGTGCCATTCAAGATTCTATTAGCTTCCCAAATTCTGGAGTGCTCTGCAGTGATGTGCAGAAAGAACTGAAGTAATCCATACGGCAGAAACAGTATAACTAGGTTAATGCTGGCCTCTGCCTGTAGTGTTCCTGCCAAATATAAAATGGGAAAGTCTGAAATACTACCAGTGTAAGAAGGTTCTTGGTACCCTTCTGGAACAGGTTCTCATCTTGTCAATGAAATGCTCTACTAGCTCTATTAGTAGAGCTAGCTCTACTTTAGATAAAATACAATAAATCATCCAAAACTTCAGTTTAAAATAATCTTGCTTAAATTGATTCTGTTGGTTAAAGCCAAAAGAAAAGTCAGATGAACCAGTATGGACAGACCTTTCAGATGACAGTGCAAAGGGTAAGCAAAGACAAATGGATCTTTGGTAGTAGTAACTTCAGAAGGTAGTTGTCTGCTAAATGAATACCTTACCATAGCTGTTAGTCTTTTCTACTGAGGCAACTTTGATTTTAGTACCTAAATAACATAATATCAACTATAAACCTGAGCTGGTTTGGAGAAAGTTATCTCATGTAATGAAAGCTTTTGGAGCTGTCCCAGTCTGCCTATTTAATGGGGGCAGAGGGTCCATGGCTATGCTAGCCAAACAGCCACCCCTGAACTGCCTGACTGTTCTTTGTCCTCTGGCTATGCTTCTATTTTGCATTTACCTTTAACTTACCTGTGTCCTGATAGACATTTCCTGTTGTGCATGCTCAGTTGTTCTTCCACATGTAGGGATTACCCCTTTTTATCTTAACCAAGTAACACTGCTAATCAATGTCAAGCAGTGCTCTGTGGGCTTGATTTTCTGAATCTGAGAAATTTTAGCCTGCTCGCTGAGAGTCCTTGGGAAGATTTCTCTCAGGATGAAATCTTGTAACCATTTTTTTTTCAAAACAATGCTATACAGCTGTGCCTGTGTGGTTTCTCTAAACTTGACCAATGAAACTAAAGAGGTGTTAGTCCTATGGACCTATGGACCATTCTTTTAGCACAGAATGTTGTAAAAAGGCTGGAGGAATTATGAATAAAGCCTTCTGATCTTTCTTCTACCTTGGAGTAAAGCTCTTCATTTCATGTCCAACCACGACAATGCTCCTAACTTCAGATCATGATCAGATCACAGTATCACAGAATTATTTTCCCAGGTAATTCGAGAAATCATTTTGAACACTCTTAAGCCTTGGCTTAACCTATGACTCTGGTGTATCTTTCTGCAGAGCAGTTTCAGCACAAAAGTGTTTCTGCAAATGTTGACATGCAGAAGATTAAACACAAGATTTATGTAATTGCAGGTTTGAGTAGCAGCTCAAAAGCAGCTTTGGAGACTTTGGGACTTAAAGAAAGTAAAGAGAGAGGTGTGTTCATATGTTTTGAGACCATTATTGGAGAGTTTAAAATGCCAAGCTGTGAAATTTCTTTTTAAAAATGACATTTACAAACCTGAAAATTATAATTGTATAATAAGTTCACCTATGGACCATTTCATGTGAAAGAATTGGCCAGATAAAACACACATGTAGGGATAAATAAGTTGTCGTGATTACTAGAATAGAATTCTGCCAATATACAGGAGGAAACTGTTCAAGAAATAGAACCTCAATAAAATGTTTTCCTCTTAAATACCCATATTTTTAAAATTTCTGTAAAAAAGCAATTTTTAAAGTCACAATTTTCATTTCATAATAAATTTCTAGCTACAGATTAATATTTGAAATTGATTCTGAAATGTTTTTTAAAATATTTTTCCTGGATATATTTTTGACATATTTATCATTTGTTCTCTTAATTTCATAATTTTCTAAAAAAAAAAATCATAGTCAACAAACTTCAAAAGATAATCTTTATTTCTACAACAAAAATATACAATACATGTTAGATTATTTTTCTTCAGAATAGATTTTTAGAGCACTTGGGTAACTGCTATGCAGCAGTAAACTAGTGACATTTCTTTCATGTATTTTCTACCCATGGTAGTTTTTCATAAAGTTGTAATATTGCACCTTTGATAATGATGGTTTTTGCTCAGAATGGTAAGATGAGAAGACTTTTGGGAACATAACTGTAGCAGTCTCGTTTTAGTGTTTTGAAATCATTACCTTTATTGCTGCCTAAAGATATAATGCATCACTTACAGTAGAAGCCAACAGTGGCATTTGTCTTCCATCACTCCCAGATTATTCATTTTTTGTATTAGTTTATGTACTATATGTCTTGGATCTAAAAAAGATTAATGCATAATGGCAAAAAGGTGCAGCACATGCTATAAATGGCATGTTTTCAGGGTAGATATTATATGTTTAGGTATAAGAAATGCAATATGCTGTATTTTTTATTTTCATCACAGAGCAGTAGGTGGTATCTGGGACATCACTTTCTTATATTGCTTTATTTATATGGTTTCATACATGGCAATGAACAGTAGAAATTAATAGGATTTTTAAAGTAATGTGAGATCACCCTCCACAGGAAATACCATAGAATGCAGAATTCCTTGATATCCTGCAAGTTCCAGTAACTCCCTTATGTGCTGGTATAATTTTCCAAATATTGCACATCATTTTTCACATGTGATGTACCCTGTTCAGTCTCTCCATGTTTACCCATCTTGTGAAAGCCAACAACACTTTCAAAAACAGAGAATTGAAACATAGGACATTTTCCATATTTCACAGTTTTTGGTCACAGTTTTAGCCAATTCAGCCTGCAATGATGTAAGTCTTTCTGAGGATAATCTTGTATTGGAAAATTGCTGCTCTAANCCTTTCCTTTCCTTTCCTTTCCTTTCCTTTCCTTTCCTTTCCTTTCCTTTCCTTTCCTTTCCTTTCCTTTCCTCTTTTCTTTTGAGTTTACTTAGATAGAAAGTAATTAACAAATATGAATTGCAATTCCAAAATACATGTTCCAGGGATGAGGAATCTATGTCTTCAGAAAGAATTATCTCTACTCTGCATAGTACTGAAGCTGTTATCCTGTCTCAGTTCTTGGTATTTGTCTTCCACAAGCAGACTGTTGATGCCATAAAAGCCTTTGGATTTGGTAAAACATGAAAGGTAGATAAAAGTAGAAATTTAAGGCATGAATAGCAAAGAAAATGTATATCTTTGTAGATATTATTTATATATCTTTGTAGAAAAATCATTCTAATCAGCGGGGGGTAAGCAAAAAACCCTCTGTAGGTGCTATTCTCTACAGCAGATATGTCACTCTACAGAAAACCAATTTAAAAGGCATAGTTATTGAAATCTTCCTTTAGTGATTTGGCAACATTCTTTTTCTCTATTCTCTTCCCCTGCTGAGCCCATCACTGTGCATGACTACCATTCTCTAACACAAGCTTTCTCTTTTCTTCACACCCATTGCTCCACCTCTAAGTCCCCTTTTAATCTTATCTCTCTCTCTTTTAAGGTTTCTATTCTCTCTGCTCCACTTAAAGTTACAGTCTTCTTAAAAGTCTTGTCTCATACACCTGGAATTCATGAAAAACTTTGGGCCTTTTTACAGTTCATTTCTGGAACCATCTCACTGGACAATGGCTTCTAGCAACAGCAGTGTATGTAGTCCTCCCATGAATAGAAAAATGCAGTGTTTCTCAGGGGAGAGAAACACTGGCATTTCGGATTATTCTGTTCTGTTCCAGGTAGACTGAGATGCTCAGAAGTAGCTATTTGTAAGCCCAGTTCCTGATCTTCAGCAGGACCCACAATCAGCTCTAAGCAAGGTGACTGTGACTGCTTGGCAAAGCCAAGGTAGAAGGCCTCTGTGTCTACTCCTGCTCTGTACCCTGCAGGGACAGTGAGAAGGTCTCTGATTCATACAGAAATTTACAGCCCAAATATCTCACACCTGGTTTTTCAGACACTGATAACCTATGCAGCAGCTGGGAGCAGGTGCTTTGCAGTGTGTCCTGAGCCAGTGCTGAGGTAGGAGGGACCAGCCCCACTTCCCCTCTTACCTGGAATGAGGCAGATATTTTGCAGGTGTGAAAGGGGCAGCTATTGCTGATTTTTCCTATGCCTTTTGGCACTAACATTGTACACACCATGCCCTGAGACCTCCCTTTCGATACACATTTGAATTAATTTATTACAGTTAACATTTTTTTTCTTACCTTTGAACTGTTGATCATCTCAATCCTATACTTTATGGCTATAAACTGGTCTTATTGTTTATCTGAATTTCATAGAGCTGCGTATTTTAAAGGAGGAAAAGTATGTATGTTAGATATAACAAAATAAATGCTTTTCTTATTCTGCAAAGAGTATTCATAAAGTATATTAAACAAAACATCTCCTAGAAAAATTTATGAATTTTGTGTTTTGAACATTACCAACATTTTCAAAGGCTTTGAGGTGAAGTCCCACCTTAAGATAAGAAAACATTCAAAAGTAAAACTATAAAAAGAACCCTTAAAACCAATAGTTTTTTAATATCAAAGATCACTTTCTATAGTTACTATACTTGTATATATTATATTTTGGGAGTTCAGCATTAACATATTGTCTCTGGTACAGTAAAAAAAGTGACAAAAATTTTAGGAACACTTTGAAATTCAAAATTATGTATGGGATGACTTGCAAAGGAAAAAGTGAAGGCTAGAGATAGGTGACAACTGCTAGATGAAATTTATTTAGCCTATCAATTCAAGTAAAGACTACATTACTGAATTTTACTGACATATCTAAGAGTAAAAGTGTAGGCGAAAGCAATTAATAAATTGGAAGTTAGCTGACCAGATGATGCATTGAAATATTTACGTATGGTTCTCAAAAAAATTACTGTAAACCTGGTCTTGACACTGAAAATACAAACATAAACTTTTTTTTTTCAGGAATAATAGGACAACCTCAAAAGATTCTGCAGTCATAAGAATACAAATTACTGTTATGTATGAAATAGATACTTTGGTAGGTAATCTAATAAGGTTAGTTATAGTTTGGAATTTGCTTTTTCTATATTTATTTCAAATACTCTTTTTTTCAATAATATTTCTAAAATTTTCCTTCCCATTTCAAATATGGGTTATACTCAAGAAACCATTGACTTCTTCATTTCCTTTTTGCCTAAACCTGCATTCACTTTGATAATTTACTCTCGAAACTCCTCTTATGCAATGTAGTTAGCACTACAACGTTCCAGTAAAAAGGCTGTTAGAGACTTGAGAAGAAACAAACTTTCTGTAATAAAAAGACTTCATATTCATCCTGGTCTTTTTAAAAGCTCTTTTTAAATTCTATCCAACAAAGAGGTGAAAATTATTTTGCAAACTATGAGATGATACTTGTAGTATCTTGGTTTCCATACTCAGCAATCAGTAGGTGAAATTAATCCTGTTTATATTTTTGTGATTTGATGATATAATTACTGGTGAAGTGTAGAGTCTTTGTTTTCAGCTCAAGAATTAATTTTACCCTATTCAGATTTTTTTTTAAATCAAACTATTCATACATAGCTTTACAAAAAGATTGAAAACAATAACTAGCATATGTGTCTTCCTTTCTAAGAAGAGATTGGATGAATACATCACAGTAACAACAGAAAACTTCATTCTAAATGTCTCCTGAAACTGACTGTAAAGCTGCTTTTCAGTCTTTACCTTTGACTGAAGATAAGACTGCTTTCTAAAAGATTTTCATCAGGATCCCATGTGATTCCTTTTCATCTCATCCCTGCTGCTGCCTGTTTAATACATAAATGAATTTTCAATCAAATCTGAAATCATATAAGTCCAGAAACAGAGAGGATTATACAAATAGTTCTTCTTCACTTTTATTATTTGTATAACATCTTAACAGTATTAGTGTCACTGGCTAATGACTTCACTAAGTAAAAAGAAAAAAGATAAAGTTATGCTGCATTAATAAAATAAAGAAAAATATTTATCTGCAATATAATATCAAGAGCAAATACGCCACAAGTCATAAACATTATTCAACTTTGACATAAAAGCAAGAAGTTTATTAATGTATGCTCCTTTATGGAATTTCACTCCTATAAAATGTAGCAATGATTTGCAGTAAAGTAGCAGTGATCTGTAATGAAAAGTACACTGATGATGATTTAAACTCTGGCTGCAACTTCAGCTAACAGCAAGAAAACATTTAATAGGATTTTCTATTTCTCTGAGGACAAACTTTTTTGTCTTAGTAAAAGATTTCTATTTCCGTTTCACTCTTACAGAATATTCTTTTGTAGTGTGTTTCCATTATGCTTCCTTCCACAAATTCCCAACATAACAATTTTAACTACCTTTTATGTCAGATATGTGAGGTGCAGTTTCTACACAATAATGTGAAGATTACAGGAAAGGTTTCATGCTCAATTCCAGACAGTAGTGAGACAGACTGTCTAGGATGTGATGTCAGAAACTGTTCACTTAGCTCCAAATAAGACAAATGCTTCATATTGCTGCTTTTCAGGTTTTTCAAGCAGTATCAATCCCAATCTATGTGGAGTTCACATTTATGAAGCAGCTTGAAAAGCTGAACGCGTGTCCTGATTCAGAGCGTGACTTTGGCTTATTGCTAAATTCAGAGAGAGTAATCTTATTAAAATCTGGACCCATGATTGAAAAAACCTCCAATATGTTGCAGTTAGCCAAATCTAACATAACTTTGGATATTAAATGTGCAAATAAAAGGAAAAAAATACAATTTTATTATCACCATAACTGTGCAACATGTTCAATCATTTGAGATACAAATTTCCAACCTCTGTGGTCTGGGAACAACTTGAACTCCGAAAGGAATTTCTATCTCCTTTTCTAACTGAATGTATTTACCATCTTACAGTTCCATTACAACCATCATCTTGAAAAGTGAGTGATCCCTGAAGAAACTTAAAATGATAGATACTGGAGTACATTAGGTCGTAAAGGGACTTTCTTGATCATGGAGATCATTCCCTGGCTAGTGCTAGAGAAGATAACCACATTACATAATCCACTGATCAAGTTTCATTTTGAATGAAGTTACTTTTATGGAGTTTATTGTTTCCTCTTGCCTCTACTCCTCCTGTTGTGAGACATCCTTCTTCCCTATACCACAAAACCCAGATTGTCCAAAAAGAAATCACTTGTGTTGTCTTCTTAAAAATCTCAAACACAGAATATACAATTTATCACTTGGCATAATCTTAGTTTCCTTAAGTAATTGTTTTAATTAAAACAAAAAATTAAAAGAGAATGAAAAAAAGGGAAATAAAATGAGCAAAAACATTTCTGTTTAATTCTGTTTTCTCTGTACTATTGTTATAGTTTTCTAGCATGATTTTAATGTCTGTTTCATCTCTTTCTCAGAGTTCTTTTTCTTTACTTTTCCTGCTAAGACTATTTTTTAGAACATTTATCTTTCAGCCATTACTAATTAGCACTATAAAGTGCTCTAAAATTGATTAAAATTAAAAATGAAGATTAATATTTTTTGGAGAGCGTCAGATATCATCTGGTTGATCTCATCATATCCAACATGGAAGTATTAACTTCATCCACACTTCTGCCCACTGTGTAAAATTATTGCTAAAAGGCTAGTTGGCTTATAGGTTAAGTGCTGAAGCTCAGGTATTCTCAAACTTTTACCTGCTTGTTTAACAGTCACTCCTATTACGAGCAAATCTTGTTGTCTCTCTTTACTGCAACAAGTTTCAAACGCAGATTTCCATTTTTGGGTGAAATGCTAAGATTTTAAAATGTAATTTTTTCTTACACTAAGATACAATGTCGAAATCCCCTTCAAAAGTATATCACCCATGTAGAGATCCCATTTTAAAGATGCATATACATAACTATACATAATTATAAATATGTATAAGCATAACAGATATAACCAATATTTGACATTTTTAGCTTTTATATTTTCTTCTAAATACATCATAAATATAAAGTATAAAACCAAGCCTCAGGTTTTAAATGTCTGAAATAATAACATAATTTCCTATGAAATTCTAATTTCACTGAAATATACTTTTTCACTGGAAATATTTTACTTAATTTTAAGCTTGAATTGGGAAATTATCAAGTGGCTTGTGGGAATAAAAATAGTAATTTGTCTACATATACTATGATACTACTACTTACTTGACAGATTCACAAATATTTAAATCTGCAATATCAAGCATGGCTTTAGACATCAGTAGTTACATCTTCAATACACGTGGTATCAGTCTAGCCAGTATATTATGTGGTGAAAACATCAAAATTTCCTCAAGCAATTCATGTGAAAAATTTCAAGATACAGGCACAGTTATATTATGTACAAGCTATTTTTGGAATTTATCCCAAGAATTTTTAATAATCAGAGCATATTGCAACAAAAACATGCAACTTTTTGGTAACAATTTGAAAACCGAAGTATTTATATAATCTGATTAATGAGCAGTCCATGGGCATTGTTTTTTCAAGAACAGTAAGCTATAAAACCCTAAATAATTATCATGCCTGGCTGAATTATATGTCTCTCTCTACATGAAATTAAATCTAGCAGAATAATCCACCAAAACTATCAGTGATTTTCACCCATTAATTCAGGTAATTTTAGCAAGCTCATTCCACTGTTTTTAGAGATAGTTAATTTCAAGTTAAAATTTCATTTTAACTTCTTCAAGTTAAATTGTTGTGGCACATATGGAGAATCACTGATTTTATGAACATTTGTTTTGCAAATGCCAAACTCATTATGTTCGCTTTTATGGTTTTCTTCCTCTGTTATTGTCTTCTAAATGTCTAAATATAACATGTAAAAACAGGTTATATTATACCGGCCTTCTTAAAAGTTCTAACTGTAAAAAGAAAACCTTGCTCTATAGAATAACTTATTCTACTTATAAAACATGTCTTTTTAGTCAGTATCTAGCTATCATCGTCTTCGTTACTTTTGTGTATGCTTTATAGAATGCTAGCAAAAGAATGGAAGAAATTTCTTCAATATTTCAATGGAAAACAAATATACATACTTGTATGTACATATACATATATACCCAGACAAATAAGTTATTTTGAATCCTGCTACACACACACTTCTGTTGATGTTTCATGGATGGTCTATTTCTAGGCCTAAGCACCTTTCCCACTGTGGTGGATATCACCTCCAAAAGAGAAAAAGGCAAGTGGCAGAATCATGAGCCTCAATATCTTCTAATTCTACATGACCTGCTGTCTGGAATAAGACTTTTTTCAAATAACTGCATCAGTACTACAAAACAAAAATAAAAACATGTCTGTTTCAGCCATATGCTTTAGTGTAACATATGCAATAGTTCAAGAAATGGGGAGATATGGATAAAAAGATAAATAAAATAGTGTTACAAGCTACCACAGAAATAAATTTTCAGAAAAGCAGAAGGATTCTAATTCTTTTGATGTCATAGTCAAGATATGAGGCCAAATGTAGGTTACTGAGTTCTGTACAGAGATTAATTTAATCAAACATGATGATGTGGTCATGCTTGTTCTCAACATTAATGAATCTAAACCACTCAGTTTATTTCCCTACTCAGATAAGAAGAACCTCAGAGAGACACATTC
>WEIU01023798.1:25420-38325 GCA_013389925.1 Aegithalos caudatus | reverse complement strand
TTTTCTTTAGTAAGGCATAATTTTCTCTTTTTTTGCACTTATCTGCTCTATGACCTAAGTCCACAATCAGTAATCATTTGTTTTTTTCTCCAAAATGAAAACAAGACCCTCAAACAAAAAACAAACCAGCTGGGTTTAATGGCTGTGTGGAAATGTTCTCAGATCTGAGTGGTCATGCCAAAAGCCTGGATTCCACATTTTCTCTCTTGTCTGTTATACAGGGCAAAAAGAGCCAATGAAAGTACTTTGGACTGGGAAAGATAGTTTTCTCTACAGTGACCCTCCAAGTGATCAAGAAGGGACTCACACTTACTTATGCTCAGCCAGCAAACATTTTCATGTACTGGAGAACACATCCAAAGGAAACTTACAACCGAGCACAGGCATATTGGAAGATCCTTTCCCACCCTTAAGGACAAAAGTCAAACTACAGGCCCAAGAGAGTCAAAAGAACAGGTAAAAAAAAAAAATTTAAAAAAAAAAATCCCTCAATAAAAGCAATGGCTTTGAAAATGGACTTCAGAGAGATTTGCTCAGAGAGAAAAGAACATCTGGCTGAGGGTGAAAAGAGAAGTGGTGTCATCTGGGCAAAAAATAAAACCATTCTCCTCAAATATGTCCTTAAAAAAAGGAGGGAGAAAAAATAATAAAAAAACCCCAACTAATCATGCAGGAAGGGAAAGCAAGTTCAGGGAAAGCCAAAATCTTGTAATGTTTTAGGAGGGCTTATTAGAGTGAAAATTAAGTGTCATGCAGAGCTTTGCTTCAGTCCTGATGTCTTTTATTCAAGGATCCAGCACCCTGTAAACCTACTTTAACAACTCCCTTCAGATGAAATATAAAAATTAAAGACATTTACAACACAGCTTAGTAGCAGATGTAGTCTTACTGTGGTGGTTTAGATCAAATGGTGATGTAACCCTACCGAAAGGGGTTATAACTCTAGTGAAAACCTCTCGCTAGAAAAAAAAACTTGGATATCTGACAAAATATAGGCTTCTATTTTTGCTTTGAATCCCATTTCCCATTGTCAAATGGGCTTGACTTTTTATTTACCTCTGGAAGATGGGAAAAAAGTATGCAATTTTGTTCCTGGATAGATTCCATGTTTCATAATCTTTCTCCAGTTCTGCGTTAGGGTGTAGCATAAACAGCAGGGCCTCTGCTGGGTCAGAGTGGAGGTAGGCAGGAGTTTATGGGGATCTTGTACTGAGACAAACTTTAAGCAGGTTTGTCTTAGACTATGTTCAGGTAAGATTGTCTTAAGTGGTCAGAAAATTTATCAAACCAAAACAGTCCCTGTGTATTTTTCTTATTTTCCTCGTAGTTAAGTTTTTTCATTAAAACCTGTAGAAAAAGCAGCACAGAATAAAGGACAGAAAGCAAAAGGAGATCTTCATGCTCTCTACAACTCACTCAAGGGAGGCTGTAGGAAGGTGGGGATTGATCTCTTCTCACAAGTAACAAGATAGGTTACCCGTGTGCTCCTCACTTGTAGGAGATGAGGAAAAAGTCTCAGCTTGTGCCAGGGGACTTTTAGAGTAGATATTAGGAAAAATCTGTTTCCTTATCTGCTCATTAGTTCAAGAGTTGGAGGGAAGGGGGATGACAAAAAGGGTTGCCAGGCAGTGGCAGAGGCTGCCCAGCAAAATGGCTGAATCACCACTCCTGAGGGTATTTAAAAGATCCACAGATGTATAATTTAGGGATATAGTTTAGTGGTGGACTGGGCAGTGCTAGGTCAGTGCTGGACTCAATTATTTTAAAGGCCTTTCAAACTTCAAAGTTTCTATGAATCTACTACCATTCTGTATTATCTTCTGTTAAGTCAGGTAATTTGTTCTGCTCTTTGACATGGTCCTTAGTTGTAATGGCCCACGACCATTACACTCTTGTTTTCAAACTAGTGTCTTTAATGCTGTCTATATACGGTTTCTGATGCCCCAGGTTTGCATATGTCAAATTTCCCTTTTTTTATTTTTGGTCTCCTGTTCTTGGTTGAGCTAAGGCATAACTCCTAGATACAAATGATTATTCACAGCAAGATAGCAACTGATACAGGACAGAGAGGACCTTAGAAAACTGGGCAATCACTCTGTTCTGATTGTTGAGTTTTGCAGATGGTGAAACTGGGCTTTCTGGATATGACATTCTATCCTATGGCATGGTTGAAATTCTGGCTGACAGGTATCTGTGTATGCAGCAAAACACACTGGTAGGCTTTTTGCTAAGTAGACTTGTTTTTAAATTATATGTCTCACAAAGGTTAAAAGAATGAGGAGTGGACTTCCTATTGGGGACACAAGTTTTTTTAAGACCCCCACACAAGTATCTCTGTACAAATCCTAGTGTTGGTCTAGATTTATTCTCTTGCAACAGGTAGAGCCCAGGAAAACATCAATTCTCAAAACTGATGTCATAAATAGCTCTCCAAAATGAAGTAAAAGATGATTACATAAACATCATCAGGGAGAATAGTTTTGAAAACTCTTGGTCTGGTGTCTGGTAAAATAACTTTTTCTTTTACACACTTAATTAAGACATCCCTAGAATACATACTTCAATTATAATATATTAGGCTATTTTATTTCTACTAGTGTTTATTTCCATTTTGCTGTGGTAAGTGTACATGTGGACACCCACATTAGAATTTTGTGTATATGTGTGTATGTATGTGTGTTCACTTGTGAAGGGATGTAAGTTAAGGAAATGTGATATTTGGCTTGTTTGGTTGGTAGCTGTCCTAGGGCTGAGCTAGAATCCACTAACGACACAGCACGAAAGCCTTACTGCAAGAATGAGATGGGAGGCTCACTCGTGCACCCAGGCCAAACTGTGTTTTCTGCGGCCAGTAAGAGGAGGAAAGAAAAGTACCTCTGCCATATTTGTAGTTCTCACACCCCAGCAGCTGGCTGGGTGCCAGTTCAGCCCACAACACAATTAAGGGGAATCTTGGGGCTGTTTTAACAAACAATAGCCCCAAGGATTATGTTACAGTTCACACCCCTTTCCTCCCTGCCTCCTGGCCATATCCCTGAGATGTCCCCTATGCCAAGAGCCGGGAAAATTCTCCTGAGAAATTCTCACCTGGCTTGTTGAGCTAGTTTTATGCCACCTTTGCTATCCTGAGACCTAGATCATTGCTGATAATTTTCCTATTGAAAATATGCTATTTTGCCATTCAAATTGCTCAGCAAGTTTAAAAAAGATGAGTTTGTACAGGGGTTATATGAGCAAAAGAGTGAAAATATGTTTAGTTCAGGCATGACTAGAATCTGTGTAGCTGGGACAATGGCTACTTGTCTGCTAGAGAGAAATAAAATTTGGCCTATTATTGTGCAATTGTTATATCTGATAGGGGTATGTGTTAAGTCTACCAGTCTACCAAGTCCTTTTAAGTATTTATATCCTTACTCTCCCTCCCCAGGAAGGTAAGGATAGCTGTGGGGAAAGACACCCAGAACAAAATCCTTGTAGTTCTTGTGGATAGAGCCATCCATTTAGCCTCTCCTTGCCTAAGAGATGTTTCATACTGTTCTGACTTATATCTGATCAAAGTCTTTCTCCTATGATGTGGCTGAGCCTGTGTCCCAAGAAATTCTAATCCTCTCACTCAAACAGTGAAAGCACAGAATTTCCAGTAAGCTCCACTAATGATAAATCTCAGTCCAGGTGTGCAGGTTTACGTTATCAGGCATGGGACCAGAGAAACTAAAAAAGCAATCTCAGAAAATAAGACTTTTTCTTAGTCTTTAATTTAGGATCATGCTCAAACATGTTGTTTCAGGCTGATTTATACTGCATCTTTCCACCTATACTAGTCCAGCATTTAACACAACCATGCTTTATCAGCAATAACAGAGCAATGAGCTTTAGCCAAACCCAGAGAAGAAGCAGCTTTGGTAAACACGTGCCCAAAAATAACAGCGATAATAAAGTGTCTTGTTTCAAAGATGAAAATTCTTCCTTGCCTTAGAGGAAAAAGTGTGAGAACAAGAGTTTCCATCAGTCTAAATAGTTTTTGTTCCCAAACCAGAATGCACCACATGAGAGAGGAAAGATTTACCTAGTGTTCTTCATTGAGCTTAATTAATACCTCATGGATTTTCTCTCTCTTAATGGCAGAATAGATGCTGAAGACTCAAATAAGGGTTAGAGAAAAGAATTTATTTGCAGGTTGTACCTCTGGTTCCTATTAAAATTACTGTGCTGTATGTCCTTAGTTTCCACACCCATATAGGGATGATAATCTCCATACCTCACAGACCTTAGCCTCTAATGTCCATGAAAGTTTTCATGGTCTTAAGTGAACGACTCAGAAAAACAAAACATAATGGATTTCTCTTCCAGGTTTCAAATCTAAGAAGCTCTATGGGCAGCTTCTACACATCATTGTGAGGGCTCTGCATAGTTCTGCTGCATGGTGGCAAAGGACATAGAATGAGTTCATAGTTATTTAAGTGCTTTGCTTTATCTCTAAGCTGGCTCATATGAACAGCCTGGCTGCTTTCTGTGCAAATGTACTCAAAAATCAAGGATGAATGAAGAAGCAGTTTTTTTATGTGTTTGTGTATCACACTATGGCAAACACAGCATTCATCTCCCCCATTCCAAACTTCACTGGATATAAGATTATGCACCAGTGGTACGTGTTGTTTTCATTCTTCCTGTATTTAGACAAATGTGGTTTGTCAATGAAGCATACCTCCCTCACCCCATCTGTTTCAATAAGCTATGCTGTGCATGTGTCTCTGGGGACCATCACAGGAGCATGCTTTACTCAGTATCCCAAGAAGCAGAAGCTGCAGTTCCTCTGTGTAACATTGGAGGGTTTGTAATTGTAAAAATGGCAGCATTCACCTAACAGCAGTTCTGAGAAGAGAGAATGCATATCACCTTCCAAGCCCTACAAGATGCAAAGACTCTGGGAGGCACAGATCAAGCCTTTGACAAATTAATTCAGTTATCTGCCTGCTGGTGGGATCAGCTTTTCAGCCCCTGGGATAAGTTTTGAAAATGTAACCAAAACAATTAGCTGTATATCTAGTCATTCCCGGCCCCAAGGCAACATGCCTCTTCTCCCATTTCTTATCCTGATTTCAGTTGTTACCAAAAAAAATATTAAAATAATAATAATTATAGAATAATAACTTTTTAAAAAGAAAAGCAGAGGGGTGTTTGGAAACCTGTAAATAAAATGGCATTAATCTGCAGAAACGTAAGCCTTGGAGCCCAGATGAACACTTGCAGTCTGTGAAGGAGCAGACAGGGACAATATTCCTTGCAATGTAGCCTATTTTGTCCTCAGAGTTTCTTGCTAAATGCTTTGATGTTAAAAATAAACAAACAAACAAACAAACAAACAAACAAACCTGGAGAAAATTTCAAGACAAGAACTGTTGCCTCTTTTCCTTTAATTTTAATGGAGATTTTCACAGCACCCAAACCTGGAATATGGAATATATATAATTTTGGACAGGAAAGAAGACACAGAGGTCAGAGTAGGTACCTGATGTCCTGAAAATTGAATAGTGAGTTTTGTTCTGCCTATACAGACACACATGCCTGTAATATACAGACACTCTAATTGAAGAAATATTTGCAGCCTTTTTCCTCTAAATTCTCCAGAGCATCTGGGTCGTTTCAAAATGCCAGGCACTTGAGACTGAGTTTTTCTTGCTTTCTCATCACTAAAAAATTAAGTCTGCTTAAATTACCAAGGGTTACATTGAACCAGGGATGTCATTATATTTTGTGTCAAGTGTAAGAACTTACGAGATGCTTTTACCTAGTATTTCAGAAGTGTTTGTCATTACAGATCTGTATTCTTCAAAGCAGTAGCCAAAGTTTGAACTCTGTGTAAGAGCTGACACTATCACTGTAAACCTTTTAATTTTCCAGACTTATTTTGCCTAATTTTATTCATTAAAACAGAAAAGTGCAGTTAATATGTTTACTGTCTGAGCAGAGAATACATATTTTACTGATTGGGCATTAAGGTGTAGTAGATGGATGTCACTGCATATCTCATAATTCTGAGTTATAAAGGACCCACAAAGACCATCAGCTCTTGGCCCTTGACAGGACAACCCCAACCATGTGCCTGAGAGCATTGTCCAAACAGTGCTTCTCGAGCTCTCTCAGGCTGGTGCTGTGACCACTTCCCTGGGAGTCTGTTCCAGTGCCCAGCCACCCTCTGGGAGAAGAAGCTTTTCCTAATATCCAACCTAAACTTCAACTGACACAGCTTCGTGTTGTTCCTTCAGGCCCTGTCACTGGTCACTGAGGCCAGTGTCTGCCCCTCCATTCCCATTGTTAGGAAGCCATAAACTGCAAGAGGTCTCGTCTCAGTTTCCTCCAGGATGAGCAGACCAAATGGCCTCAGCTCCTCTTCATGGAGCTTCCCCTCAAGGCATTTCACCATCCTGATTGGCCCGTCTTTGGACATTCTCTAATAGTTTCATTTCTCTCTCATATTGTGGCACCAAACCAGCCCCAGCACTGGAGGTGAGGCTGCCCCAGCTCAGAGCAGAGCAGGACAATTCCCTCCCTTGCCCAGCTGGTGCTGCTGTGCCTCATGCACCCCAGGACAGGGTTGGCCCTCCTGGCTGCCAGGGCACTGCTGCCTCTTGTTCAACTTGCCACTGACCAGGAACTCCAGGGTCCATTTCTGTGGTGTTGATCTCCAGCGCCTCATTTCCCAGTCTCTCCATACATCCCCAGGGTTGCCCTGAAGATTCCAGAACTGACTCTTGTTAAATTTCATACAATTGGTACCTGCATTTCAGTCTTTTCCATGACTGGAGAGAAAGGAGGAAAGCAAGGGAGAGAAATATGTAGAAAGGAGTATGTAGAAAGGAGAGAAAACATCCCTATTTCCCCAGATTAACTACCAATGTGTTAATGTATTCTCTCTGAACATATGATACCAAATGGAGGTGCATGAATGAGTGCATGAGTCCTGGAAACTCACTGGATAGAAAAAAGCTGACTGCAACAACTTCAGTGCATCTCTAAACACAGCCTGGAGCAATAAAGTATGAAAGAATTTTCATTTATTTAGTTATTTTTAGATTTGATTACTATTTTACTATTTAGCACATTATTTTTAGCATTTTAGGACTCTGACCTGTAAATTTATATGCCTAGTGGACTTCAAAAGGCAGACATATCAACCACAGGTACAGAAGAAAAGTTGCATCCACACAAGAAAATGAATATGCCTCAAAGAGCTGTAAAAAAGGCACAAAGAATGAGGCGTTTTCTTTGGGACCCCTTTCAAGTGGAGCACAAAATGGAGGTATATTGCATGTAAAGTGCACGTATATTGGATAGACTGTAGTTGTTGCTTTCGCCCTGCAGGAGGAATAGTTCTTCACTGGGGGTAAGGGTAGGGAAATGTTACAAGGAAGAAGCAGCCACAAAGTTGGGTTGAAAAGTGGGAGAGAGTTGGTTTAGGCTATGAACTGGCATTCTGAGGGTCTGATATCCCACAGAAAATCTTCCAGGTTTGTACATGTGCATAGGTGCACAGCAACAAAACCTGAACCCAAGCTTATAGACTATCTTCTTTCATGACTGAGCCCAGGCCTTTGAAATGGCACTCCTCTGTGCTATTATAGTACAAAAAATAAACAACATCTACAACTCTGGAGATGGATACTGCACGGATAAGAGACAGAAGTCCAACAAGAGCCTTTTTTTGTATTTTGGAGGCGGGGGGAGGTTGTTTGTTTGTTGGGGGGTAGGATTTTTGGTGTTTGGTTTTTTTTCTTGTTTAGGGGGTTGGGGGGTTTTTGAAGGGTTTTAGGGGATTGTGGGTTTTGTTTATTTTGTTTATTTTGTTTATTTTGTTTATTTTGTTTATTTGTTTTTATTTGTTGGTTTGGTTTGGTTTTGGTTTGATTTTTAGGAATGTAAAAAAGGTTCCATATTTGTGGCTGAAAATGTAACCTGCATGTGCAAAATATCTCAACCATCACCCAAGATTCTGCCATAGATTTTGGAGGTGGAGCCCAAGAGGGAAGGGCAATGAGACTGACCTACTCAGAAATGTGTTTTTTCTAGTGTAGTCAATAACCAGCTGAAATACAGTGAACCAATGCTTGTGAAGCAGAAGCTTTCCAAAGTTTTACCAGGATATGATTCCATTGAAGAAATGGGGGTTAGCAGTATGCTGTGCAGGCCTGAGTTCCCACATGCTTTACCCCATGTGATACTGCTCTTTGCCAACTCCCTTTTCCCCATTTTCACCAGAGCTAAATATTTGCTGATCTCTAACAAAATAAAAGCACACACAAAACTGAGGTAAGTGGAGGTGTTAGTTCAGACTCTGCTATTTGAGAGCTCACATAACTCTGGGGAAATAAGTACTCAGTATATAATCCCAGCAATGACACTAAAGGTAAATGGATTTGGGGATTTTTGTCATGTACTGTGGTAGCAATAACAGCAGTGACAGGGCATTTGTATCCCCACATCACATCTGGAGAAAATACTTCATCTTGGAAGCACAGCTTTTATCACATAATTTGCTCCCATTATTTTAGTGGCTAAAGTTTCACACTGGCGGTGATCACCTGTGTGGTAGCTGCAAGGTGTCCCTCCACCCCACTCCAGATTTGCGAAGCTTGGGATATAAATTGAAGCCAATACATCCACTATCAGAGAAACATGTATTATTATTAAAGCTCATTCATCACACACTGAAGTAAATACCTTGCATGGGGGAATTGGAATCATTTTCAGAGAGCTAGATCCATCACCTTCTAAATCAGATACATCAGCTAGTGAATCAAATGCATCACCTTTGAATTATATAGACTCCCAGTTGAATTAGATGCATCACCTATTGAATCAAATACATTACTATTGAATCAAAAACTGTACATCACCCAGTAAATCATGTAAATGTTACCCATACTGCATGTTGAACAGCTACATCACCAATAGGTTTAACAGATGACATGTTAAAGCTTCTATAGCATTTAAACAATTACCATAAGGGTCAAATTCAATATGGCAGTTACCAGTCCTGAAAGATCAACTTTCCAGAGCCAGTAAAAATACTGTAAAGAAGTTTTTAATTTTTTTCTAATATGTTAAGCCTACATGTAGGCAAAAACAGAAGGACTAAGAGGGAAAAAATTACAATTCAATAATATTGCCAGTGTAGCTTACTGCAACCATGAGATGTTGACAAAATTAAGGGATAAAGTACAATGGTTGTTCCATAGTATTTTTAACTGCTGTACCATGACCCACAGAGGGTTAAGCCCATTGCTTAATGCAGTGACTACCTTTCATCTTTCACAAGATTCTCAGTCTTGCCAATACTTTAGAGGTTGAAGCAGTGACCACTAAATGCAGGAGAATATTTGTTTGTTTGTTTGTTTATTCTTTAGGACAGAATTTATTCCTAGGATAGGCAAAGGGTAGCACCTTTCTAAGGACAGCACCAAGCAAAAATGGACAACACAAGATGACCTGTGCTCTGGAATGAAAGTTGAGTCAAACTCAGACCTCAGAAGATATGATCTTTTATGAGCTATATTATTTGCAAATGTTCTGTAACCTTTAAAAACAGCCTTATTATTATTTTGAATAATTTTTATTACTTCTTATCTGGAATTCTAAGCAGTGAGAAGAAATCAGAATATTATTCTTTCTGACTCCTGGCCGTCTGATACAAACATGGACAGTCTCATTTTACAGACTAGCAAAATTAAAAAGGCAAACTTTTAGTGAATTCTTACTTTCTCTTTTCATCCTCCTTAATGTTGCACCAAATTTACAATGAAAGCATCAGATTTAGAGGAGGAGTTTTTTGGTTTTGTGACTGATGGACACATTTTTGGGAGAAGAACATACTTATCTGCCTCAAGTTGCCTGGAAAGCTGAAATTCTGGTTAGTCACTGCAACATGATTAAAATGCAGTCATAGTCATGTCTGAAAGAGGGAAGCACAGAGGATGTATATGCTCAAGAATTGGTCCAAATGCAGCAGTGTTGGTCCAAATGAATGAGAGCTGAGTCCGTGCTCCTAATTTAGAGGAGTTTCTTGATGTTTGCCTTTTGCTGAGCCCACAGAGGAGAAGCACAGAAGACCAGAATGAGGAGGGAGAAGATAAAGATCTGATGCAGGCTGGGTTAGTAAAAAGGAGGGGGAAGAAAAAGGGGGACACTTCAGTAAAGATATAAATAGATGGATTTACTAGAATACTGAAATGCTTTGGTACTGGTGATCAAAATTAACAGCTCCTTTGTTTATGATCTGGGAGAGGGTGTAACAAATGTAAATAAAAGAAGTATGCTGAGCTAAGGAGAAGCTGACCTGCAAGATTAACTGCATATTATCTGTAATCATCATTATAACCCAATAAGAACAACACTATCAATTAAGACTTACTGACACTGAAATGATATAAGCATTCTCTTTTGACTGCAAGCAACACCCAGGATAATGATAGAAAGAATTCTTGACTTAGGTGCATATGTACACACACAGAAGGGGTTTTGAGCATGCACAACATTTAACACCCTTTAGACAGTTTAAGCTAAGCATAGTCTACCTTGCTTTCTCAAGCATTGTTGTATTTTAGAGAAAAAGAAAGTGTAACACTCAATTCACAAAAATCCCCTTTTAAGTTCCCAATGAGAATTGGCTCATCTTTCCCATCCTTTGTTATCTTTGTGACAATCATAGCATGGAAGTATTAGGAACAAGACATCCAAATTGCAATGCCCAGTCATCTGTAACAGACAGAAGTTTCATGCTCTACTCCTTAACCTTTTAAATAGTCTGGGGTTTTTTTGAGTGGCTGCTTGTTCCACCTATTTTCTCCCAGGTTTCCAGGGCTGCACAAGGGGAGAACAGGAATCAGCCAGCCAGTCAGTCCAATTACAGCACATGGAGACTACCACTGTCTTTCATGAAGGGCATGAGTGAGGAATGAAAAAAAACTCATTTGTGTGACAAGAGTTTCAGAGAGAAAAGAGAATGAGACTATATCAGCAGGTGACTCTGAAGCTGGCCCACACAAGAAGCAGGTGAACCCCTATCTATTATTTCTACTCTGGGGGAAAAGGATATCCCTATATTCCTCTTTTGATGTATGTTATGCAAATATCTTTCCTGAATAAAAAATTTTGCTCTTTGAACCCATAGGATCCTGACAGGCCTTCCCTGGCAAATCAAATTCTCTGTGCTAACTGTGATACTGCCCTGGCTGTTTGTGCCATTCCTGCCACTGGGGATAGTCTCTCTCTGCAGGGTCAGCAAAATGGACAAAACAGGGGGTATGCCATTGCCTCAGCTGATGCTCTTCACAGCTTGGAGGTTACAATTAATACACCAGACATGGACTCGAACACCTGATGTATGGGCACATATCCCTGAAGCTGGAGGGGGTGATTATCTTTAAAACTACTGCAAGTAGGTTTATGAGATAGTATCTGTCAGAGCAGTTGTCATAGGTCTCAATTAGCTTCTTGTTGTCTGCACAAGCAGGCCACCAATCTGACCAGGTATTGGCTGTGCTCAGCCCTGGAAGCAATAACCCCATGGTAGTACCTCCTTGATGCCTGGTTCTTTCGTAGGCCTGTTTGCTTTGCAAGCTATTGTATTGGATTCCATACCAAGAAGACTTAGTAGATGATTTCCCCATCTAATTCAAGAGGGAAGACATCAGTTTCAAAGGCCACTGGAGTCAATAAATCATGTATCTGATTTAGATGGCAAGCTTGATATTTCAGTATGAAATACTACGCATGGACTGAAATTCCTAGTGCAAAGCAGGAGGTATATGCGTACATGCCTTTTGGGGTGGGTGTGAGGGTGAGAGCACATTTAGCTTGAATAGTTAATAGGCACAGCAGACTGCTGTTCTGAATAGAGCCTTTGTTGGGGAAGGCAAAATGGCAGGTACGGCACTGAAAGGACATGGAGGATTAGTCCATGCATGGGGAAAGAATTTTCTATTTCAGGTTTCTGTTATCAAGGCCTCATACCACTTGATGTAAACATCGCACTGGAAAGATAATGACTGCAACCTGAGTACTTCATCCATACAATCCAGACAAGGGTAGGCTTGTCTTTCAACTCCAACACCATGGAACTCAGCTGTATCCAAAGATACTGCTCTTAGTGAACATAGACTCTTGAACAAAGCTGATCAGCAGGAGTAATTCCTGTTTCCAAGATCATAAGCGTGCTGCAGCTGTTTCTGGGTGGGTCACATGCTGCTGGTGATTTGCATGTAGAAAATAGTTAAGTACAGCTTGTAGAGACATGCTCCTACAACAACCCAGTGGATTGTGATGGACGTTCAGGAAAGGAGAAGCCACAAGATTTTTCCACCAGTGCATATCTTGGCTAGACTTTAAAATGGGTGATCAAGAAAAGAATAGTATAAACATGATTTTTAGGAACTGACAGGTCTTGACAGATGATATTTTTTCTTGTGACTGTGGGCAACTCATTTTCCCACATTGACTCTTTGTTGTNAGTATTTGGCCTCCAGCAAAACATCTGTAAATGATGTGGCAAGATCTGCAAGCTAATCACCTTTTACAAATATGAACTGTGTACTTAGTTCAGCTAAGGGGACAAATTCAGAGAAATCATTCTTTTAGCTAAGCTGCTCTGAGCTTATCTCAGAGAGTTAAGTACAGACCATGACCATGTACATACTGTGGATGGTCTGCATATTAAAGGAGAAACACAAAGTTCCCATAATTGGCCTACAGAATTTCTCACTCTTTCATCCTCCCTTGTTGCTACACGTCTTTCTTGTTTTTATTGAGTCATTATGTGATTTATAGAACAAATGCAACTGCATTTGCAGCACTGTACTTAGCGATTTAAAAAAAAAAAAAAAAAAAAAAAAAAAAAAAAAAAAAAAAAA
>WEIU01023798.1:4199-24276 GCA_013389925.1 Aegithalos caudatus | reverse complement strand
AAAAAAAAAAAAAGTAAACATTTACTTTTCCTACCTACTTCTTCTTTATCTGCAGGCGCCCCCAGGAGAAGAGATGTGGAAATCTAAAAGTTCTCCTGATATTATACCGCTTGTTGCTTCTTAGAAATGTTTCTCTAAATGGGATCAGCCATCACTTCCTATTAGTACAACCAGCCTTTTCAGTGATGACATTACACAATGGGCAAGACTGTGATTACTTAGAGTCATAAGACTAGTCTTGTGAATATACTCCTGTGTCCTACTGCATTCTGAGGGGAGAGTGCTTTGCTTTGTAAAAGTACTTCAAAGATTTGAAATNCTCTTGGCTATTTGCTATCCTCTCTGGCATTGTGCACCATATCTTAATCTCTTCCATGCCTATTTTTCATAGACACTATCTAGTTGGCCACATTTTTCCATCTCAGTGGAGATTCCATGCTGTTATGAAGACTAATAAGACTTTTTCAGAGGAAGCATATTAGAGCAGTGGGGACAGGTTGTAAATTTCAGTGTTATTCCACTAGGGAGTGGAACTAAAGGGAGTGAATTAAATGGTAGACCATTTGTGTTTGGTCTGTGGTACTCCTTCTCAATGGTTTCCATGGTTTAGCCTTTCTAAAATCCTAGTTAGGTCTTTGTCACTCAAAAACCCCTAGCTGATGTAATGCTTCCAGATGAGTGTGTCTTTGTGAGGTGTATGAGAGAGTATCCTCTCATAATTGATTGGAAAAGTAATCAGGAGATCCAGCCAAGTGAAAGAGGCAGTGATGGACATCAGTCACAGAAAAATAAATCAGCAAGCACTGGATGTAGGACTGAAAAAAAGACGTACCTGCTCTCTCTCAGGTGCTTAGTATGGCATGGGCCACCTCCTTTTCTGAGAGGCCACAAAGAGACAGAGTATTTTATCTATGCTTACCCTCATACTAACTCCATGAGAAAGTGGCTGACTTCCACGCTGCTCTTCAATGGTTAGATGGCCATCTAGCCTTCCTCTACCACATGTGTATTTCTTGTAGTCACACTTGGGCTGTGGTAAGAAGAAGAGAAGGCACTGCTAGTGAAAGATCACCTTCAAAATTTGGGTTGTTCCTACACCTGATTTTGGGATAACTGCAGACAATGGAGGGAATTCAGGCTGAAGGCTGAATCATATTGAGCAGTATTCATTTTAAAACTTTGAATCAGAACAAAACATTAGCTGGGGCAGGAGTTTCTTAAAATCCTGATATGCCTGAGCTGTTTTACTGGATTAATGGTAAGGTATTATCAGTGAAGCAGACGCCCTCAATTTGACTGTTTTTGTCTGGTGTCTTTTTCTTCCATCTGGATGGAATTATGGAATGTTACCTAGGCAGAAACTATATGTTTGATGCCTTTTATGGAAGAATGGGTACAGATTTGCTAGTCACTAAGAAGCATTTATTTCTCCAGTGGCATTCAAATGCAGTCGCACACTGTGCTTCCTCTTTGCCCGGAGGAGAATTTAGCTCTTTGCAGAGATATAGCAGAGGATTTCAGCAAGTCCAACAGTGGAACTGTATATGTAAAAAGCTCTGGTAAGAAAGGGTCCACCAAAGTAGGCACATAACCACCACAGAGTAAGAACTTTGTCAAGTAAATGAAAGAATTCCCACAGGAAAAGCAACCCAAGTGTCTAAATTCTTCTCTCACAGTAAAACTTAGGTATTATAGTTTCAACTTGCAAGGCTGATTTTGACATGGGTTCCTTGTGCTATATAGGCCTTGTTGAAAAATGAAAAAGCAGCCCCCTCCAGAACATCTCCATTCTAATCTCACTATACAAGTCAGGGACAGCCCAAAGGAAGTCAAGTGACCTAATGTGGATGCAAAGTCAGAGTGAGTGAAATAATAGTTTGACAGCAGCTAACTCAGCTCTGTAGTTGCCTGTGCACACAGTCACTAAAGTGACCCAAAAAAGGAAACACGTTTGAGGAGATCACAGAATATATGTGAAACCTTTCTCATAAAAGTTTAAATTCAGCATTGCAGTATAGTCCCTTCAGCAAAACAAGTGCATTAGTGCAGAAGACAGGAGCTTGTAAAAGAGGCAAAGTATTCCCACCTCCCCCTTGTTCTTGTCCACTCCCATGGTTGTGATAACCCTTTACCCCTTCAATCCTGTCATGCTACTTCCTTTTCTAAGGGCATCAAGAAAAAACAATAGTTGGTTTTAAGTCAACAACAACAAGAAGTCAAAAATAAACCCTCAAGATATTGTTTAAAACCCAGAGGTCAGAAGCCCCAAGGCAGTGGCTTTTGGTGCACCTGGAGTAGAAGACTTCACATCTCAGTGGCAAATTTGTGAGTTCAGTGAGGGGAAAAGATGAAAATGATGGTGGTAAAGGAGGCCGGGAGCCCTCAGACCAACTACTGCAGGATTCATTCCATGATCTGAATCTGTCTGCAGAAAGTCCAGATTCAAAGTTGGAGACTGGGGCTTTGAATTTCCAGGTGAACCTGCAAACCACACAGAAGTATCTCCAGGCTGCTGCTTCCTGGAGTATCAGAGAGCCCCTCTGTGCTAGTGTGGGCCTGCAGATGTATCTCACACAGTGTTACTGCCTCAGGTCTTCAAAGTAGGATAATTATATTAAAAAAACCCAACATTGCCTCTAAGTATAACTTACTAGCTTGGGCTGCGTAACCCACTGATTTAGCTTTTCTATTTTCCATTCCAGAACTAGGTAAAGCTGCAATAACTTGAAGCTCCCTCCACTGTCTCCTACCTCATATTTCTCTGTGTATAGAGAAACAACTCTCAGCCAGGTTGGTTTCCTGAAAAGCCTTTTTTGACTAACATGAGTGGAATTGATACACAGAAAATTACTTGGACTGTAATAACAGAGTAAAGATAGATGCCTTTGATGGATTAAAAAAAAAATTGCCGTATTGTCAACTGTGTCATTATATGGCTTGGACTCTGGAATGAATACACTCTCATTCCATGACAGTGTAGGTAATCCTAGAAAATATCCTAGGTAATTGTGTAAGAGTGTAATTGTGTAAGGGTCCCTGAGCTAATATTTCAGAAAGAGTTATTCATCCCTCATGTTTTTGGGGTGGGATCACGATCTTTCGTGCAGCAGGCAATACTGTACAACAGTTCCTACAGCTCCTCAGGGAAGCAACACTGAAGTATGTGTGGTACACTTCTGTTGCCAGATGGGGATGTCTAGTGCCATTTCAGCCACTGTCTGGCTTGCACCTGCAGGTTTAGATGGTCCCAGGTCTCCATAGGCCCTGTGTCAGATCTGCCAGCTCCCTACAGATGTCATGGGTTGCATGGATTCCAGCATGGACTACATAGCACCACAGAAAGTCCTGTGTTAAGCAACTGAAATGTGCCAAGGGTGTTGGGGCAGCTGAAGTGACAAGAAATTGGTGATACCTACAGCAGAACTAGAAGAAAATAGAAATGAGAAATGCAAGAATGAGCTGGGGCTTCAGGTCTTGGGTTAAGATTTGGGAGGCCTGAATCCAGTACCCTGTCAAAAGATCTTGAATAGTAGGAGAGTATTTAAATTATTAAGTAATAGTTAAATAATCTTTCTTCATCTTCTTTTTGCCATGTGTTAAACAGCAGGTGATTCTTGTAATTTCTTTACAGGGAAAATATTTACTTTGGGGGGGGGTTACTGCATGTCTACACTACAACATGGATTATTTTACTGTTATCACAAATAAGAGAGGGAGGACAGAAGAAACTGTTCCTTCTTCAAGTCTTCCATCTCCTTGCTCTTCATCTGAAGCTGACTCTGAAAACCTAGTTAGAAAGAAAGCATGCCTGTCCTCCATTACACTTATTTCTGCAGTTTACATTGAAAGCATTAGGATAGGTACTTATCCCTGACACTAAAACTAATCAGTCTCACTTTTTAATTTCTCCCTTGATTAGCTGTTTTTGGTTTTTTTTTTTCAAACTAGAACACTCCTTTCTCCCTCCTTCCCTAGTATGTTTTTCCCCATTTAAAAGTGTATCTGTTATCCTAAGTGCAGCTGAAATGAGTGAACATGTTACATGGTGCGTCAGGGAATTCCTGAAGGATTGATTCAATTCTTCTGGGATCTGCATTCTGAGAACCAAGGGCACAAGTGCTGCAAAACCTGTTTGTGAATCAAACCCAGACATTAATATATATTTGTTTGTGTGCACAAGCATGCATGGGCGCATGTGTGTGTGTTAAGAGAAAAAATAAATGTTGACTCAAAGAAAGAAAATCAGAGGCAGAAAAAAGGCCTGGATCCTGAGGGTTTTGGGGTATGTTTTTTTTTAAGTGAAAGCTAATGGAATCCAATATAACTGCTGAAACCTTGTCATCCTTGCTATCAGTGAGAGCCTTTGAATAAGCTAAATCCTTAATCAGTATAGCCTAAGACCCCAATGACTATGTGTAGAAGTGTTAGTCCAGATAAATCCTTGAAGGTTTCAAAGATTTGAAGAGCACTGGCACTTTTCTGTGTAGTGCCTGCCCTTTGTCCTTTTCTCCATGATGTCATTATTGAAGTTTTACACTCACTATGCATGGTGTAAGTTGACATTGACAGTTTCAACACTTTCACACTGACTCTGGAGGATTGTTAGCTTTGAAGCTATTTGGCCTTGAGCAGTGATTTCTTTTTTTGAGCTCATACTGGCTTATAATATCTGAGAAGGTTTGCATCAGTATAGCCCCAGCTTGAATTATGAGAGAAGGCTGGTTTCCAACTTGGAACTGATACCCACATAACAGAAATAGAGAGCATTATACCATTTCAGATGGGCAGCAAAGTCAATTTTTCTGAATCCCCCTGGGATGCAACAATGAGTTTTCATTTTAACATCACAATTAAAGCAACATCAGCAGCATGGCTTTTCTTGTAATCAGAACTCTGAAAAGCAGTTAGGCTTGGAAATTACTGTAAGAATATACAATCTTCTGCCTGTTATCTGTTTGTTATTAGGCTTTTTGGAAACATATGCATGGGGCCAGAGGCATATTTCATATCAGTGTAATTTAACTCAACTATTTTATTAAAATAAAAATAAAATATGTGGTGATTTAGACACATTGAATATCAAAGTGCACAAGCACTAACAAGCAACACAAAGAAAGTGAGCTGTTCAGACACTTACTCATATGAGTTGTCCCATGGAATTTTATCAAGATGACATACATAAGCAAAGACTTAAAGGTTGGGTCCAAAGCCTAAGACATTATTGACCAGTTGGTAGCAGGTTTTGAGACTCCTTCAGCTGAAATCAGAAGACTTCTCTACATGTCTAAGAACCTTTGAGGTGTGAGGTCCCAGCACCTTCAAGGATAGAGGGCTGTTGTAACAGGAAGAGCTGTGGGAGAGAAAATCTTCCAGGAGTTGAGAGCTGAGTCTGTATCTGTCCATAACAAATTTTCTAGCTTTCCATGCATTCCTGGTAAGGACAAACCATGATAGTAAGACATTCAACTACCTGAAAATTTTTAGCTCAGGAGGTGAAATGCCATAAGCTACCATCCTTGAATAAAAACAATGTCTAAAGGTTAAAAATGCAGTGTTTCCTGTAGAAGTTCAAGATTAAACCCAGATGAAAAACTGAAAGAGCAGGACTATAATTAAATCTGATTGTTTCAGTCTTCAGTCTTTTATTTAAGGATGAAAACAAAGTCACTAAATCAGGACAAAAGTTTTTTCTCCTACTGTATGCATATTTGTGTTCAATCCTTCAGACAGATATTGTGAGCAGTCACAGAGCTTATTTAAACAGTCTTCCATCTCCTGTATAGCCAGAAGCATAAGTATCTTGAGCCTTTCTCCCAAAATGTCTTGAATCAGTGAAAAATTTAGTTGGATTTTCTAACTGGCATTATTTGGCTGTTGCTAATCCCAGAGCTATGCACAGAACACATAAAATTTTAGGGTTTGAGAAGGTACCAAAACCTCAACAGAGCAACAGTTATATGAATAATAGATAACTCTTCCATTGAACTTTTGGCTGTGGTTCATGCTCTCTGCTCTCACATCCCAGCAGTTGCCTCCCCCTTGCAGTCTGGATTCAGGCAACCTAAGTCTTGCAGCTCACTTGGTTGTTGTATCCTCAGCAGTGATACAAGTCTGTCTTGGGACTTCCCCACTTAACCTGGGCAAGTGTCAAGTTCAACCAATTTATGCATGGGAATGACCACATTGGGTTGACACTGATTAACAACAGTCTTCAGGAGAGGTGGAATAGGGAGTCTTCTCAGTATGAAGTGAGAAACTAAGAGTTGCCAAAATGCACATTCCAGCCCTCTAAAAGAAGAGGTTCTTTCATTTTCTGTGGTCAGTTCCACTAGCAGAAGCTATGCAGGACGTATCCTCAGATGAAGCAACTTCAGTAACCTGCTCAACAAGATGTGTGGGCAGAGCTTCTTGTTCTCCTGAGTTTCAGCCTCTGGTATTTTCACATCCTTCTCTTTTGTCTGGAGGTCAATCTTCCCATATATTATTTATACTTATAATTTAGGGTACTCAACTTTAACAACTAGTCTTAAAGGACAACTCCATTTTCTGAGTTCTGGAAAACAAAACAAAAAAGCATTTCCAAATATTTTTCTGTTTTTTTGCATGCTGTCTCCCAAGGACAAATGAATTTTATTAACAAACACTTGAGTAAAGGTATTTTACTTATTTTGGCCACAGAAATGAAAGGCAATAATCTTACATTAATATATAATCTCTGTAAGTTACGAAACTCTCATCAATAATATTATAACATCAAACAACTTCCATCAGTGAAAGAATTAAGAGAACTTAATTTACTGGTTTTGCTGAGCTCTTCTCTACTCGAGCAGTAAACTCATATGTAAGGCAATGGGTGGACTTTCTGAAGCATAGATGAAATTTTAAGAATTTTGAGACTACAAACAGGTACATAGAAAAACAACAGTCTTTACCAAGCATAATCTTATTCTTATTAAAATGGTGTAAAATAATAACATTCATTTTATTTAACTCTTTCACATTCATACCAGAAAAAAATTAACTGAAATCTACTGCTGTTTAACTCAGTTCCTCAGTCATTATAAAATGCCCTTAGTCACTGAAATTTAAGAGTTAGTACTTATTAAGGGGCTAGTACTAGAATTAAGGGGCAAGAATTATTCCTGTATTGTGTACAACCTGTGATGCTTCTCTACCAGTGCTGTGGAGTCTGCTGGTGTTACTGTATTTATAAATTGCTTCTGGCTACCTACTCAGTAAGTCACCAGAAAAGTAACAAAAATCAATATAAGAAAAAAAAAAAAATTCTTGTTGCCACTATGATTTTCTTCTACTTATATACAGCCTAAAAGTTTCATAGGAAAGCTTCTTCTGAAGCTTCAAATCATAATTTTTCTTTTCTGTTACTTAATTTCCCAGCATATGGACTCATTTTACTTCCAAGTAGAATCATTCTACTTGGTTTTGTCTGCTTGGTTTACAGGTGCTTTTGTGTGCACTAAATATTCTCACATCTTTGTTTTGATGAGAGCCATTTTTCTCATGTAATAAGTGACAGTTTGAGTGGTTTGGTTAAAACTTATCTCAAAGAGGCTTGACTTGGTGCTACATGGTCCTCGTCCAAGACCTGACTGCTTATTGGGAAAGTTTATGTAAGGCAGGGTAGTGTGTCAAAATCTCTGGTCAGGGTGAATATCCTCTCCTTGCTAGCTTAAAAATTAAGGTATTTTTCAGATAAGGACTTATTAATATGTATGTGTTGCTTTTGAGAGCTACAATAAGATTCCTGTTGACTTTCCGTGACAGCTACTCTATCATTTACTACCAAAACTCTTAGTCATTTACTTAATGACTTTTCTCATCTCCTGATTAAATAATTTTGTACAGAACAACAGTCCCCTATAACTATTTAATGAAGCATTTCTACAGATGGAGGGTGGGCAAATGGATAAAAAAGAACAGTAGTGAACATTTCCAAGCTATCAGTGTGGATTGACACCATCCCAGACTTGTAAAAAAATGTGTTCTTCCCTGAAGTCCAAATATTTCCTCAAAAGAGACAGGCTTATTTATTTATTTAATTTTCCCCACAATTCATTTGTGAATGGCTGTGGGAATGGAGAGGGCCCCAGCGGCCCTGCCTTGGAGAGAGGCCTGCTGAGAAGATAAGAAAGGGATTGCACAACCTCCTGCCAGACCCCCAAGATAAGAAAGTAACTTTTCAGCTACAGCGACCAAGAAAGGTCCTGTAAGCCCCCAGAAGTTTGAATGTAATTTGCTGTAACCCATTGGCCCGTGCTCCTCCACTCCCACCTTGGTTTGCCCATAAAAACCCCCTAGATCGCCCCGCTTGTTAGGGACACCCGTCACTGGCTCCCCTTCGCTGGTGCTCTACAATAAAGCTGACTCCTGCGGAATCGCCACACGGGACCCTCCTCTCTTCTTCCCGGGCGAGCAATAGAGGCTGCCTCGCAGGACAGGGCAGGCAGAGCTGAAATCACATAAGAGCTGAGAAATCACTAAACTGCCCTGTCTCTGCTGAGAGAAGCCTCCGGCCCGCTGAGGGGGTGCTCTGGCCCCTAGAAGGCTGTCTCTAGCGAGATATCCTTTTGGAGTGGCTTCTGCCCCCTGGGTTCGAACGGCGGACCCCAGACCAGCGGCCGGAATAAATGCCAAAGGAGCATGAAAAATAGAATGGAGCAGACATTGACTGATGCAAGTTTCTGAGGGGCTTGTATGAGGATTATTTGAGCTCTGGTGCATCGTTGGGTGACAGAAAAGCAACTCAAAGTGGGCATTTAACAATCAGCTATCTTTTACTCTAAGCACAAAGAAATGAATGAGACTTAATTATCTTAGAGACAGAAATAGATGTGGATTAAATTTGAGATTTTCATTGTCTTGCCATTTTTAACAGCTGAGTGGTAGGGGACTGGGGCAGAAGACATCTGAAACATTTACAGACTTTGGGAATAGCAAAGGGAGCAAGATAGGATAGAAGGTTAATGCCATTCTTAATATGGAAAAACTACTCTCTTCCTGTGACATATGCCTTTGGGATAATCTTGATAAATGCATGAGTATGATCAAAATGTCAGCAAGACTTTCATTAGTTTCTATTTCCCTCTTGAATCCTCTCTACAGTCTAGAAGTTTCCTGCAAGAGTCTAGAAGTGAAGATTGTCCAGCTACAGGACAGTTTTTGGAGAGGGGAAAAAGACATTTCTAAGATAATTCCCCGCTTCATCCCTGTAACACTAATGAGAAATCTGAGTGAGATCTCACTCTGTTTATGTGCTATATAGTCTGACACCCATCTTGGGATCATGCTACATAGGATGCATGTTGTTGCAAAACCTAATGACTGCAGTGCTTGACAAAGCTGAACTTTGGGCTAGAAGGATATTTTGGGGGATTTAATAATATAACTGTAAATTATGCCTCTAACTTTGCTTCTTTCACTGTTCCCAGTTTAGAATCCTGCCAGTTTATTCCATTTTGCAGCATGATTGCATACAAATATTTGAGGATATTTTAATGTACTAGAAGAGACACAGTATGAGGAAAACTTATCTAGGATCTTTGTAGAGAGCCCTGAGTGGCCCTTAGCTGACAGTCTTCATATGTTAGGGGCTTCCCTGAGAGAGATCTTCCCCTCCTGAGAGCAAACACCCTCTTACATTATTTCACCTAAAAGGTGTCTCTGTGTTCTACTCTGACAATCCACCTGCTTTATCTGGACAGGGTTTATCTCATCATATACTAATTTCATTGAACGCTTTGGTTTTACTTAAGGGGAATCAGAAAAAAATAGCAAAAGAAAACTTTTAAAGCAGGGTCCTTGTTAAATACTATAGCAGTGGTATGCATCTGCTTGTTGAACACTGATAGATCATATACAACTTTGCTGGGATACCTGAAAAGACATCCTTATTACTTTCCTGTACCTGCATGGAAGACTTATGAAAGATCTGGTGTCATATAAACAAATATCATAAGACTGTCTCTAAAAGCTTTCTTATGCCAGACTTGTACAGCCAGTTCCTGAAAAATATGGATCTGTTGATGTTTTTCTTATTCCAGATCCTGATCTCCCTTCAAAATCCACATTGCAAAAATCAGCTGTAACGTACCAATGGAGTAGTGAAACACACTTGGAACTGCCTAGCCACTGCTCTCAGCTAACAATGAAGATACAGAAGATGGATAAGAAGATGAGAAGCTTAGAAAAAAAGTTGTAGCAATGAATCTGGGAGCAAAATGCAAAAGAGGAGGCCAAATATAAGAAAAGTGTTGGTAGTAAAAGTGTCCAAAAAACAGTGGAATAGTATTCTCTGGAGGAAACTGAGAAATTAGGGGAAAGAAAACAAGAAATTGCACTTTGATAAAAACAAAGTGGATACCTGCATATATCTGCATTTATCAAACAAAGGAGGTTACCTCTTCCTTATCTGTGTACACACAAAACCCAAGAGTCCAAGCCAGAGCTTCTGTCAACATGGTTATTATACACCAGAAGGGATGGGTAGCTGGGAGAGTGGGATAAGGTTGTTACAGTGCATTAGAACAAAAATATAGGAGGAATTTCTAAAGCCTGGGATTGCATACTTCTCACAATAAAGCAAACAAGGCAACTGGCAGAGTTCTATAGGGAAAATGATATCACTGCAGATTTTTAGGGATAATCATTTAACTGGATTAGCCCCAAAGTGCTGTGTCTAAAATCAGCATCCCTGTCTCTTTATGTACTCCAGATGAAACACATTAGCAGAAATATGGCAAGGGACATTCACAATGCACGGTTCTACATTATCAGCATTTTTTACAAATCTGCAATTAGTCTAAAGGGCCTGGGTAAATTAGGCCTCTTGATAAATGAAGCACCTAGACAGGTCTCAGATTTATTGGATCTAGCTGTCCTGCTGTCCAGAGCCTGTTGGCTAGGCTGTAGAACAGAGATGGTAAAGTGGGAAAGTCTACAAAGCCAACATATCTGCGAACTGCTGAGCAAATGGTGAAAAGCCCTAGTGTTTGCTGACTGATTAGATTTGAAACTTTCTGCCAGAAATAGTGTAAGTTTAGGGAAAATGAATTAATAAGTTAAGAGATTCTCTTCAAAATTAGTTATATATGTGTGAAATCCTCTGATACTATAGTGACAGGGACAATTAGTGCCTCAGACAAAGATTAACAAATATGTACAATCAGAGAGAATCAGAGAGAGAAGAAGGCGGGGGAGGAGGGAGGGGAGGGGAGAGAGTGAGAGGAACACCTAGTGAAGGCAAAGCTAGTATTTTCATATTGTACAAATTCTGGAGAAAAAAGGATGCAATGTTATTAACTCTTCTCCTTCTCCTGATCCTACACCAGTTCATCTGAGAGGTGAATATTTGCACTCCTGAAAGGAGACTGTAGTTTCTGTTACTTTTCACCCCAGAGTAATTTTAAGGAAAACAGTATACTATGATAGGGCACCTTTGACACATGCAGCTATTTGCTTACATACACAGTCTGCTTCTAGCTATTTTAATACCTCCTCAGAGGTAACTATCACACAATAAAGTTGTCACTGGGAAGCAAAAATAGTTTGGAGGGAAGGAAGTGTAGGGAATATCCAGGACATTCTTATTTATATCTTGAGATCATCTGCAGTGATTTCCATCTACAGTGTGGTGACACCTGCCAACTCCTCTGCTGTTGCTCTTGCTGAACTCAGCTGAACAAGCCAGTAGGATTTTCCAGCAGATGTTCAGATGTTTCTCTTCTCCCACTCTCTGTCTTTGTTGCCTTCTGTCTTTAAAAGCCCTGTAGGACCCCAGGCTTGCAACTGTACCTAGCTTCTCATAAACAGACCACACCCAAAGTTCCACTTATTGCAGTGCTCAGTCCAGCAGAGCCAATAAATGAGCATAAAGACACTCCATATTGGTTGTGAAAAGCAGGGAAGAACAGTAGAAGGAACTAAAATGTCTGGACCCATTTGTTTCTGAAGGAAGTGCAGAGGGCTGCCACTCCTGTCTGACTGCTTCTTTGCACCCTGATCACTCAGCGTTCTTTAGTAAACCCACATTGATTTCCATGTCGATAGTGTTCCCTCCAATCACAAAGAAACCATCAGTGCCAAATAAATGGCCAAGTGTTTTCCAGCAGCACACTTAGCTAATCCACCTTATAAAAAGCTTACTTTGCTGCTGCATCTCTCTTCCTTCAAATGAGTACACCGTATGTGATCTTAGAAGAAAGAAAGAAATCTCTTGTGCCTACCAGGGACCCAAATTCACACTGGAAGTGCACAGTGTATCCAATTACACTGCAGTTTGATCCTGCTACTTTTCAAGACCTTCTAAATTATGGAATTAAAATGGTTTAGCGGAAAAAAGGACTGGTGACACTAGCAGTGTTAAGAATTTAGAATGTGCCTTCTCATATATTAAAAAAAGCTCTTTGAATATCATCAAAGAGATTTAAGAATTTTTATTCCTTTTTAAAGCTGTTTTACAACTGATTAAGCTTTTTAGAATATGTCTGTCTTGCTCTCTCTCTTTCCCACTGCCTTTTCTCCCAAGTCTTCCTTCATTCTGATTAATCAAACTTTTCTTTGTTAACATTGGGCACTTCTGCCAAAATATTATCATTTTGCCAAAGAATGAAGCAGGCAGCCCAGCACTGAGACCTGGCACTGTTTTTTGTTAGTCTCCTAAACACTGTAGGTGTAATATGACTAGAGAAAATCAGCACTTTTCCAACTACTTAATCTTTCCAACAACAACAAAAGTGCTTGACACTATACTCATAGAAATAAAATAAAAAAAGAAGGTGGAGAGACGCTTAGAGGGAAGCTAAAAGTTCCGATGTCCTGCGCACTTGAAAATAATAAAGACACTTCCTTGGGAAATGTCTGTGGGTTTTTCAATAGGAAGGTGAAGCCATATGTATGGCTGTTTGTGAATGAATGTGTACTTATCTATGTTGAGGCTGGGGCAACGGCATCCATGCATCCTAGCCTATGCCACACCACTGTGAAAATATTGATATCCACCATTTGAAAGTAATTAGCAGAGCTGTTGTCTTTAAAGAATTTCCTTTGTTGAAAATGCTTACAATAATAAACACTAATTGCTTTTAAAATGAAAACTGGAACCACTGCTTCTGGATGGTGTTCTACAAGTGAGCACGAAGGCACATGTATATGTCGGTGTAGAGATATATATGGATGTGTGTGTACACATGTTTGTGTGCACACATGTGTAAATTTGAGTCTAACATAAAACACACGCCCATGCCTGCTAGAAACAGAAACCTTCTGCATATGTCATCCCTGTCCAGGAAAGAAAATCAGAGATAAGGTACTTACAAAGGGCTAAAGAGAGAGAAAAGCTGACAGGCTATCCTGCAGTATCTGAAGGGAAGAAAGCACAGTCTTGTGGTTCAGGCACAGAACTGCATATGGCCAGCTCTGCATGCTGGGCCCAGTCTTACCAGCTGCTGGAGACGACCTGCCTGTCAGGGACATTCACCAATATACTGGGACTGTGACAGAGGAATTTTCAGCAGCCTTGATCATCATCAGGAGGAGAGCTGAAGAGATGTCTGATTTTTTTCACACTCTAGGATGTGAAGTTGGGCAATGAAAAATAAAGTGTCTAAGCTTAGTAGTGCTTCTTTAGTGGTCTAGCTGATGACCTTTTTCCACCATAGAGGATCTCCTGAGGGTAGCACTGAGGCTCTGTTCATAAATGCTTATCAAATATATTGACATTCTCAGCTGTTCTGAGCTAAGTTGCAAAATGTTCTCACTCCATGAGGGACAGGTTGCTAACAGGCCTATATCTTTTCTCACACTAGTGTAAATCAGAAGCAACACCAAAACAGCCAACGTAAGCCATGCTGTCATCAAATTGGAATGAGCAAGGGGAAAATCATGCCTGATTCTGCTTGTCAGTTTACAGCTAAGTTGGAAATCACATGCTTGGCCCTAATTGAACAGTTCTAAATGAAACAGAACTTCAGTATTCAAACCCCACAGTAAAAAATTAACTTAGCCCACTCTGTCAGCAATAATCAAGTAAAATCCTATGGGACTATAAAGTTGCAGATGAAAAAAAAAAAAAAAACCCAAAAAAAAACAAACCATCCTCCCAGTGAGGATGGTATTATGCTTCCTGAAACATCAGAAGCTGGCATCAGAGCTCACCCTCAGGACTATGGCTCCCAGAAACACACAGCCCTCACCCAATTCTTCCACTGCTCTGTAAAATCCAGGGCAAGATATGCTGTGGCTGTCTCTGGCAGCTGTGTTAGGCCAAACAATGACTGCTTTAGAAAATCATCCTCACATCTGTGAATAATAATTGGAACACATCCCCAAAGATTGGGGATGGCTCTCCAGCACAACATCTCTCTGCAGGGAGGTTTGAAATTTCCTGCAGTGAGAGAGCAAGTGGGAGGCCTGTCAACTCCTGGAAGACCCATTCTTGGTGATCCCTACTTGCTCTGACTCTGCAGGAGAGGAAGAAGCCATGAGCCCTCTGAGTTGGCAGGTCTAATTCTGAGTGAATTTTCAGAGCTCTGCTGAGTCTTGGAGATTCACAATGCAGACAGCCCTGCCATACAGAAATTTGGGAGGGAGACTCTGAAGAACAGACACCCTTCCTGGTGGTGTGCTCCCCAGCAGCACTCCCCCTGCAGAAGGAATCTGCAGCCCACACGCCCAATGTCACCCCAAGCAAGGCACAGATCTGGCATGAGCTCGTGGAGAACCTTTGCATGACTGCAGAGGATGATCAACCCTTCTCCATTTCAATGTATGTGTACTCCAACACTTCAGCTTGCACCAGGTCAGGTTTAGGTTACATATCAGGGAAAAGTCTTCACTGACAGGGTGGTTGGGCATTGAAACAGACTGCCTAGGAAAGTGGTGGAATGACCATGCCTGGAAATGATCAAAAGGCAAAAGGTACTTTGGGACATGATTCAGTCATGAACATGGCAGTATTAGGTTACCAGCTGAAGTCAATGATCTCAGAGGTCTTTTCCAACATTAATGATTCCATGATTACATGGCACTACTTATTTCCAACTGTGTTTGGAGTGTAAATTCTGGGGGGAAAGAACTTAAGGTGAGATACTACTATTTTTTTTTGTAAGAAAGAACCCTTAGAAACAGTAAAGTGGCCAGTCATGCATGCCCCTGATGTTGTCACTGTCCCCATAAAACCTACTTGCCTCCCTGTTGGCTTCTCTGCATCTTTGCTGGCATTGACTTTAGACACTAGAGCCGACAGAGTCTTTGTATCTTCCCCCATTTAACGTACTGTAAAACATGACCGAACAGGGAATATCAGAGGCTGTTAAACATGCTTTAAAAGTTCTTTAATTTGATGTATCATGATAACTGCACTTTAATAAAAGCAATCTCTGGTCTTAATAGCCATACAATAAACTGTTATTTATATGAGTCAACGTGCCTGGCTGAGCCTTGCAAGTGTGCCCCGGACTTGGAATCATTGGAGCAATCCAGAGGGAGGACATTGCCTGACAGAACCCAAACAAGGCTTATAAACAGGTGCCATGTTGCCTGGCCGCATCTAGGGGTATGCTGGCTATATTAAGCGCCTGGCACAACATGGCACTTTCAGTGCTTTGATTTATTTCAGTATTACATTTAATTGTTTCCTTCTTGCCGAAGCTTTAACATGCAATGCTTGTAAATATAACCTGCGCCCTCCATATGGCATGCTGGTTTTCCATTTTCAAATGCAATCGTCCTGGAATAATGACTGTGGTATAACTCAATTTGAGTTCTGCTGCTGGGGACTTTATTACATAATGCTTTCTAATTGACCCTCATAGTTTAATAAGACAGAACATTTCACCAGAACATTGACAAAAGTTATTAATTTTCACTTCAGCAGAGACCAGTGTCCCAATTAAATCCCATGATAATGCCTGACTGACTGACTGACCTCATTATGGCTAATGCTTATTAGTCCTGCAGAGAGGATAACATCACACACCGTTAAAATGGCTAAATGAGCACATACAACTATTCAGCATGATTATAATTTACATACATGACTAATTTTACTCCACCAGTCCTTGTCTGGTGAAACTAATGCTGTAAACTTCTGTCACACAACAAGATAGCTGCTGAGAATTTTGAACTTATCACAAAAACAGACCTGAAGTGTTTTAAAAGAAAAAAAAAACACCCACCCAGTTAAATCCTGCCTGCTTTCTTGAAAAAAGTTATAAGTACTCATACTCTGTGTACTTCAAGTGGTAATGTGTTTATGCAGGTTTCTTTTTAAAAGGTAATTTTCTTTAATGAACCAAAATAATGGTTAAGATCAAACTTTTCTGAAAGCATTTTTACATGCCTTACAGTTTAAGTGCTCTTCCTTGTGAAGGGTTGTGTTTTTACATTTCCTTAGATGTTAAAATGTAGTGTACATAGCAATTTTGCATTCGTCAGAACCTTTCCCTCTGCCTCTTTTAACAGTTCCTCTCCAGGAAATCACTTAATCTAAAATCCTTTATTAATATGTTATAAACTAAAGAAAGCAAAAGTTTTAAAAAGTCACCTGTTTCATAGAGCCCTTCTGAAAGAATGGCTGCATTTTTCATATGCTTTTAAGAAGAAGTAGGGTAGGTGAGTACAGTGTAATGAGTTCTTACACTCTTTCACTGTGGTTTTAAGTTATAAATACATATGTCTCATGATATGAAGTATGTACCAATACTCCATCTCCAAGATTTTCTGCAGGTTTATTGCATCCTTTCCCCACAGGACTGTATATTTGACAAAGAACAACAGTGACGGCCTGTCTCTGAGGATTTGGTTTGTTCAGAGGCAGGGCAGTGTGAACTTTCAGAAGAGAAACTGGCAAGATAGGACAAGACTCATAGATGCTGGTAGATGAAGATAACTAGCAACACCCACTGCAACACATATACACATGCAATCTCACCAGGGCCAGGTGATGGCTTAGATTTTCAGGTAAACAAGGTTAACTTTCTCAGACACACCTCAACAACATCACAGTCTATGTCCCCTTGCCTTCCAGTAAGATTTATCCTGTAATAGTGTGACCTCTTTGAAAAAAGTACTTCCCACCCTAGTGAGCACTGGCTCAGAAGTCCTTCTTCAAAGTGACCATAAAAACAAAGACAAATTCAGCAAGAATTTGCTGCCGTGGCATAAAGGTTGCATGCATGAGAATGGCTGCCAAGGAAGAGTCCCTTTCATTATATCAAGTCCTTCCTCTTTTTTTTTTCAGACATATCATTTTTTCATTCATAAATCCCTTTACTCACGGGAATGGGTTGAGACTTTCAGCCTTGTTTTCAACCACATTTTCTGCGTTCATTGCTTGCAGTCACATACCTCACACCTATGCCTTCAATATGTTTCTTGCTCAATCCCCATCTTAATCACATTTCATCTTCTGTCATTACACCTTGGAAGGGAATATAGTTGACACTGTCTGTAAGTGCAAACACAGGAAAAAATTAACTCTCAGACATATGCAATAGATGATTTTTCATGGTTACAACTGAGCAAAGAATTTGGCACAGCATGTTTGTAAATAAAATCTGGAAAGAGCTGAGAGATGCTAATTAAGTTGATAGTGTATTCTTAATTTAAAAACAAGTATTTGTCTTTTGTCATTTAACTGTCATGTTTCATTTCCAGTATTGTGTTATGTTCACTAACAACGTGATGAGACATAACATAGCATGATCCTTCACTGTGTAAAATAAACCAAGCAGTTGTGAATTCATCAAAGAAACATCTGATCACACCATGGATTATGTAAACGATTACTCCAAACATAAAATAAGATACTGTAAAACAGATCTTCAATCCTGGTAGAAATCTTCTCCATACTCTATTTTGTGGCCACTTTTAATTGTTGGCTTCAATGCTTAGGGGAAGGCAGGCTGGAAGGTGGGAAAGTGGGAAGGAAGGAAGGAAGGAAGGAAGGAAGGAAGGAAGGAGTCTGTGTTGTGTGGTACTGCCTGTGGGCACTCACAGAAAGAAGGCATGAAGGTTTTACTGTAGGATAATAAACTGATTGTGTCAGTTAGTTGCATCCACTGTCCAGGGGTGTCAAGCCCCAAAGCCGACAATTGGTGCCCTGTGTGAGGAGGAAGCATGAGCACTAATAATGACCCACTTAGTAGATGAGGGCAACATTACAGATAAGATGATAGGATGAGAAGAAATGGCCTCAAGTTGTATCAGAGGAGATTTAGTTGAATGTTAGAAAAATTCTTCACCAGAAGAGTAGACAGGCAATGGAACAGGGTACCTGGGGAACTGTGGGAATCATCATCCTTAGATATTTTTTTTAAAAACATGTGGCTGTGGCATTTGGTTAGTGGTGAAGATGGCAGTGCTNGCTAGCAGGAAGGAGATTCCAAAGACATATCTATGGATGTAGTGTTATGCACGTAATGGCAGAAGGGATTAAAGTAGCAAGGGATGTGAGCAGCTGAAAAATAGAGAAATAGATAATAAAAGGCCATAAGTCAGGGGAGGAAAAACTGATGAAAAATGGATGTTCATTGATAGTGGTAATGTAAAAGCCTTTTATACTGTAGATAATGCTGGGACAGACAAGTAAAGCAGGACTTGTGTTCAGGAAGGTTAGAAAAAGGAAAAAAGAAGGGCAAATATTATGAAAAGAAGTTTGTTCTTTTTCAATATCTCAGAAGTCAAAATGTTGCACTGTGGAATCAAGTGAAAAGGAAGTCAAGGAATTTGTAATAGAAGACTTCTTCATCTGGGGTCAATCAACTGTAACACTCCAGTCAGGTCATGGTGGGAGTCATGCACACAGAATGTGGCTGTTAGCAACAATAGAAATTCAGAAAGAAACACTTTTGTCCATTTATTTTAGAACAATAAAGAAGAGCATAAAGATCACAAACCAGTCATGGGAGTTGAACCTAAATAACTGCTTCCTCATTAGTTCACTCTCAACCTTTAAGGATGCTTTCAGCATGCCTAGAAGTGTTTTCTCTCTGGTTCTTGTCACTCCTGGAGCCTTTCTCAGACATCTATTCTGATGAAACAGAATTTCTGCTTCCATTTATACTATATGGACTGACAACACAAGGTTTACACCCCAATGTGCTTTCTTCTCCTACTCTTCCCTCACCTCTGCAAGCACTTGCTTGATACATGAAATCACAGGATGAATCTTTTGAGTTTAATGCTTTCTATGAAGATTGCAGTTCCTTTTAAATACATGTAACTGGAGGCCACTTCAAGACTTGATGTCTGAAGCTGATTTTGCTGTGGTGGATATAAAGTCTGACCTGCACATCATCTGAACTGTGTAAGAGAAGAATGTAAAGAGAAGAAAATAGCGAGGTTGTATGTTGCTTTTAAACAGTATTTGTAGGGATGGAGAAAAAGAGGAGGAAGGAAGTACTGCCTGCAGGCTGAACACTAATTATGCAAGAATTCTGTCTACAAATTACTGGAAGAAAAAATGGAATAAGAAGGAAAAATAGTACTTCATTTCAGAATTGTTCACATTGTGAAATTAGAAAAGTACCCCCTGTAACAGAAAAATAGCCTCCTTTTCTCCATATTTGGTGTGGAAAGTGGTACATACTGATAGTAGTGCTATGCTACAGGTCAAGTAAAGATTAATCTATCCCATTGAAACTGTAAGGGGAGTCTGGGTAAGCAGTAAGTATTCATTGCATTTGGAGTTTGTCCAGAACGTGGGGGTTAATGCACCCATTCTTGCAAAATATATTATAAGGCCTTTAATGAGCTGAATGGTCAGTATCAAACCTTGGAAAGGTGTCTAAATGCTCTCCTGACATCATTCTGGGCTGTGGTTCAGCATGGACTAGGGTTGAAGGAAGGAATAGAAAAAAAAGGAAAATGCCACCTACAGTACTGAGTTGCCAACACCTAATAAAGAACAAGGAAATGAAAAACTTATCGAAGGTGAAGAAAGGACACATGAAAAATTTAAAAGATCAAGTCCAGGGTGGACTACAGAAAGGACTGGAAGGAATAGAAAGGAATTAAAATAATGGAGGAAAGAAAACAAAATTAAAAAATGAAATCTGAA